>CAKZFK010000319.1:0-17994 GCA_936440205.1 Lepidonotus clava | reverse complement strand
TGGAAAAATTGGAAAAATCGACCAATCGGCGAACCGATTGCGGCCCAGGAAGTTTCAGGGCTTGGGGAAAATGGTGCCAAGAGGAGAAGGTTCAACTCAAACATTTTTATAGTTCGGATTCTACACTACGAGCCTATTTAAATAGGCAGCCTATTTGAATAGGGCCCGGACGGTCCCCCCTGGAAGGACAACCGTCGCTCCTATCGGACTTCTGAGCACAGCGTTGGACTCGTTGGGCCTTTTTACATCCTCCTGGGCTGTTCCGGGGCCGCTGAGGACCCCCTGGGGGCCGTCAGGGGCCGGAAACGCAGGCCCAGGTGAACTCAATCTAATAGAAGGGGCCCCCGTCGACCCTTTGGAGACCCCTGGACAGTGGAAAAATCGACCAATCGGCGAACCGATTGCGGCCCAGGAAGTTTCAGGGCTTGGGGAAAATGGTGCCAAGAGGAGAAGGTTCAACTCAAACATTTTTATAGTTCGGATTCTACACTACGAGCCTATTTAAATAGGCAGCCTATTTGAATAGGGCCCGGACGGTCCCCCCTGGAAGGACAACCGTCGCTCCTATCGGACTTCTGAGCACAGCGTTGGACTCGTTGGGCCTTTTTACATCCTCCTGGGCTGTTCCGGGGCCGCTGAGGACCCCCTGGGGGCCGTCAGGGGCCGGAAACGCAGGCCCAGGTGAACTCAATCTAATAGAAGGGGCCCCCGTCGACCCTTTGGAGACCCCTGGACAGTGGAAAAATCGACCAATCGGCGAACCGATTGCGGCCCAGGAAGTTTCAGGGCTTGGGGAAAATGGTGCCAAGAGGAGAAGGTTCAACTCAAACATTTTTATAGTTCGGATTCTACACTACGAGCCTATTTAAATAGGCAGCCTATTTGAATAGGGCCCGGACGGTCCCCCCTGGAAGGACAACCGTCGCTCCTATCGGACTTCTGAGCACAGCGTTGGACTCGTTGGGCCTTTTTACATCCTCCTGGGCTGTTCCGGGGCCGCTGAGGACCCCCTGGGGGCCGTCAGGGGCCGGAAACGCAGGCCCAGGTGAACTCAATCTAATAGAAGGGGCCCCCGTCGACCCTTTGGAGACCCCTGGACAGTGGAAAAATCGACCAATCGGCGAACCGATTGCGGCCCAGGAAGTTTCAGGGCTTGGGGAAAATGGTGCCAAGAGGAGAAGGTTCAACTCAAACATTTTTATAGTTCGGATTCTACACTACGAGCCTATTTAAATAGGCAGCCTATTTGAATAGGGCCCGGACGGTCCCCCCTGGAAGGACAACCGTCGCTCCTATCGGACTTCTGAGCACAGCGTTGGACTCGTTGGGCCTTTTTACATCCTCCTGGGCTGTTCCGGGGCCGCTGAGGACCCCCTGGGGGCCGTCAGGGGCCGGAAACGCAGGCCCAGGTGAACTCAATCTAATAGAAGGGGCCCCCGTCGACCCTTTGGAGACCCCTGGACAGTGGAAAAATCGACCAATCGGCGAACCGATTGCGGCCCAGGAAGTTTCAGGGCTTGGGGAAAATGGTGCCAAGAGGAGAAGGTTCAACTCAAACATTTTTATAGTTCGGATTCTACACTACGAGCCTATTTAAATAGGCAGCCTATTTGAATAGGGCCCGGACGGTCCCCCCTGGAAGGACAACCGTCGCTCCTATCGGACTTCTGAGCACAGCGTTGGACTCGTTGGGCCTTTTTACATCCTCCTGGGCTGTTCCGGGGCCGCTGAGGACCCCCTGGGGGCCGTCAGGGGCCGGAAACGCAGGCCCAGGTGAACTCAATCTAATAGAAGGGGCCCCCGTCGACCCTTTGGAGACCCCTGGACAGTGGAAAAATCGACCAATCGGCGAACCGATTGCGGCCCAGGAAGTTTCAGGGCTTGGGGAAAATGGTGCCAAGAGGAGAAGGTTCAACTCAAACATTTTTATAGTTCGGATTCTACACTACGAGCCTATTTAAATAGGCAGCCTATTTGAATAGGGCCCGGACGGTCCCCCCTGGAAGGACAACCGTCGCTCCTATCGGACTTCTGAGCACAGCGTTGGACTCGTTGGGCCTTTTTACATCCTCCTGGGCTGTTCCGGGGCCGCTGAGGACCCCCTGGGGGCCGTCAGGGGCCGGAAACGCAGGCCCAGGTGAACTCAATCTAATAGAAGGGGCCCCCGTCGACCCTTTGGAGACCCCTGGACAGTGGAAAAATCGACCAATCGGCGAACCGATTGCGGCCCAGGAAGTTTCAGGGCTTGGGGAAAATGGTGCCAAGAGGAGAAGGTTCAACTCAAACATTTTTATAGTTCGGATTCTACACTACGAGCCTATTTAAATAGGCAGCCTATTTGAATAGGGCCCGGACGGTCCCCCCTGGAAGGACAACCGTCGCTCCTATCGGACTTCTGAGCACAGCGTTGGACTCGTTGGGCCTTTTTACATCCTCCTGGGCTGTTCCGGGGCCGCTGAGGACCCCCTGGGGGCCGTCAGGGGCCGGAAACGCAGGCCCAGGTGAACTCAATCTAATAGAAGGGGCCCCCGTCGACCCTTTGGAGACCCCTGGACAGTGGAAAAATCGACCAATCGGCGAACCGATTGCGGCCCAGGAAGTTTCAGGGCTTGGGGAAAATGGTGCCAAGAGGAGAAGGTTCAACTCAAACATTTTTATAGTTCGGATTCTACACTACGAGCCTATTTAAATAGGCAGCCTATTTGAATAGGGCCCGGACGGTCCCCCCTGGAAGGACAACCGTCGCTCCTATCGGACTTCTGAGCACAGCGTTGGACTCGTTGGGCCTTTTTACATCCTCCTGGGCTGTTCCGGGGCCGCTGAGGACCCCCTGGGGGCCGTCAGGGGCCGGAAACGCAGGCCCAGGTGAACTCAATCTAATAGAAGGGGCCCCCGTCGACCCTTTGGAGACCCCTGGACAGTGGAAAAATCGACCAATCGGCGAACCGATTGCGGCCCAGGAAGTTTCAGGGCTTGGGGAAAATGGTGCCAAGAGGAGAAGGTTCAACTCAAACATTTTTATAGTTCGGATTCTACACTACGAGCCTATTTAAATAGGCAGCCTATTTGAATAGGGCCCGGACGGTCCCCCCTGGAAGGACAACCGTCGCTCCTATCGGACTTCTGAGCACAGCGTTGGACTCGTTGGGCCTTTTTACATCCTCCTGGGCTGTTCCGGGGCCGCTGAGGACCCCCTGGGGGCCGTCAGGGGCCGGAAACGCAGGCCCAGGTGAACTCAATCTAATAGAAGGGGCCCCCGTCGACCCTTTGGAGACCCCTGGACAGTGGAAAAATCGACCAATCGGCGAACCGATTGCGGCCCAGGAAGTTTCAGGGCTTGGGGAAAATGGTGCCAAGAGGAGAAGGTTCAACTCAAACATTTTTATAGTTCGGATTCTACACTACGAGCCTATTTAAATAGGCAGCCTATTTGAATAGGGCCCGGACGGTCCCCCCTGGAAGGACAACCGTCGCTCCTATCGGACTTCTGAGCACAGCGTTGGACTCGTTGGGCCTTTTTACATCCTCCTGGGCTGTTCCGGGGCCGCTGAGGACCCCCTGGGGGCCGTCAGGGGCCGGAAACGCAGGCCCAGGTGAACTCAATCTAATAGAAGGGGCCCCCGTCGACCCTTTGGAGACCCCTGGACAGTGGAAAAATCGACCAATCGGCGAACCGATTGCGGCCCAGGAAGTTTCAGGGCTTGGGGAAAATGGTGCCAAGAGGAGAAGGTTCAACTCAAACATTTTTATAGTTCGGATTCTACACTACGAGCCTATTTAAATAGGCAGCCTATTTGAATAGGGCCCGGACGGTCCCCCCTGGAAGGACAACCGTCGCTCCTATCGGACTTCTGAGCACAGCGTTGGACTCGTTGGGCCTTTTTACATCCTCCTGGGCTGTTCCGGGGCCGCTGAGGACCCCCTGGGGGCCGTCAGGGGCCGGAAACGCAGGCCCAGGTGAACTCAATCTAATAGAAGGGGCCCCCGTCGACCCTTTGGAGACCCCTGGACAGTGGAAAAATCGACCAATCGGCGAACCGATTGCGGCCCAGGAAGTTTCAGGGCTTGGGGAAAATGGTGCCAAGAGGAGAAGGTTCAACTCAAACATTTTTATAGTTCGGATTCTACACTACGAGCCTATTTAAATAGGCAGCCTATTTGAATAGGGCCCGGACGGTCCCCCCTGGAAGGACAACCGTCGCTCCTATCGGACTTCTGAGCACAGCGTTGGACTCGTTGGGCCTTTTTACATCCTCCTGGGCTGTTCCGGGGCCGCTGAGGACCCCCTGGGGGCCGTCAGGGGCCGGAAACGCAGGCCCAGGTGAACTCAATCTAATAGAAGGGGCCCCCGTCGACCCTTTGGAGACCCCTGGACAGTGGAAAAATCGACCAATCGGCGAACCGATTGCGGCCCAGGAAGTTTCAGGGCTTGGGGAAAATGGTGCCAAGAGGAGAAGGTTCAACTCAAACATTTTTATAGTTCGGATTCTACACTACGAGCCTATTTAAATAGGCAGCCTATTTGAATAGGGCCCGGACGGTCCCCCCTGGAAGGACAACCGTCGCTCCTATCGGACTTCTGAGCACAGCGTTGGACTCGTTGGGCCTTTTTACATCCTCCTGGGCTGTTCCGGGGCCGCTGAGGACCCCCTGGGGGCCGTCAGGGGCCGGAAACGCAGGCCCAGGTGAACTCAATCTAATAGAAGGGGCCCCCGTCGACCCTTTGGAGACCCCTGGACAGTGGAAAAATCGACCAATCGGCGAACCGATTGCGGCCCAGGAAGTTTCAGGGCTTGGGGAAAATGGTGCCAAGAGGAGAAGGTTCAACTCAAACATTTTTATAGTTCGGATTCTACACTACGAGCCTATTTAAATAGGCAGCCTATTTGAATAGGGCCCGGACGGTCCCCCCTGGAAGGACAACCGTCGCTCCTATCGGACTTCTGAGCACAGCGTTGGACTCGTTGGGCCTTTTTACATCCTCCT
This sequence comes from Lepidonotus clava, assembly GCA_936440205.1. Lineage (NCBI taxonomy): Eukaryota > Metazoa > Annelida > Polychaeta > Phyllodocida > Polynoidae > Lepidonotus > Lepidonotus clava. Next base: position 13,008 of record CAKZFK010000319.1, on the reverse strand, counting down.
GGGCTGTTCCGGGGCCGCTGAGGACCCCCTGGGGGCCGTCAGGGGCCGGAAACGCAGGCCCAGGTGAACTCAATCTAATAGAAGGGGCCCCCGTCGACCCTTTGGAGACCCCTGGACAGTGGAAAAATCGACCAATCGGCGAACCGATTGCGGCCCAGGAAGTTTCAGGGCTTGGGGAAAATGGTGCCAAGAGGAGAAGGTTCAACTCAAACATTTTTATAGTTCGGATTCTACACTACGAGCCTATTTAAATAGGCAGCCTATTTGAATAGGGCCCGGACGGTCCCCCCTGGAAGGACAACCGTCGCTCCTATCGGACTTCTGAGCACAGCGTTGGACTCGTTGGGCCTTTTTACATCCTCCTGGGCTGTTCCGGGGCCGCTGAGGACCCCCTGGGGGCCGTCAGGGGCCGGAAACGCAGGCCCAGGTGAACTCAATCTAATAGAAGGGGCCCCCGTCGACCCTTTGGAGACCCCTGGACAGTGGAAAAATCGACCAATCGGCGAACCGATTGCGGCCCAGGAAGTTTCAGGGCTTGGGGAAAATGGTGCCAAGAGGAGAAGGTTCAACTCAAACATTTTTATAGTTCGGATTCTACACTACGAGCCTATTTAAATAGGCAGCCTATTTGAATAGGGCCCGGACGGTCCCCCCTGGAAGGACAACCGTCGCTCCTATCGGACTTCTGAGCACAGCGTTGGACTCGTTGGGCCTTTTTACATCCTCCTGGGCTGTTCCGGGGCCGCTGAGGACCCCCTGGGGGCCGTCAGGGGCCGGAAACGCAGGCCCAGGTGAACTCAATCTAATAGAAGGGGCCCCCGTCGACCCTTTGGAGACCCCTGGACAGTGGAAAAATCGACCAATCGGCGAACCGATTGCGGCCCAGGAAGTTTCAGGGCTTGGGGAAAATGGTGCCAAGAGGAGAAGGTTCAACTCAAACATTTTTATAGTTCGGATTCTACACTACGAGCCTATTTAAATAGGCAGCCTATTTGAATAGGGCCCGGACGGTCCCCCCTGGAAGGACAACCGTCGCTCCTATCGGACTTCTGAGCACAGCGTTGGACTCGTTGGGCCTTTTTACATCCTCCTGGGCTGTTCCGGGGCCGCTGAGGACCCCCTGGGGGCCGTCAGGGGCCGGAAACGCAGGCCCAGGTGAACTCAATCTAATAGAAGGGGCCCCCGTCGACCCTTTGGAGACCCCTGGACAGTGGAAAAATCGACCAATCGGCGAACCGATTGCGGCCCAGGAAGTTTCAGGGCTTGGGGAAAATGGTGCCAAGAGGAGAAGGTTCAACTCAAACATTTTTATAGTTCGGATTCTACACTACGAGCCTATTTAAATAGGCAGCCTATTTGAATAGGGCCCGGACGGTCCCCCCTGGAAGGACAACCGTCGCTCCTATCGGACTTCTGAGCACAGCGTTGGACTCGTTGGGCCTTTTTACATCCTCCTGGGCTGTTCCGGGGCCGCTGAGGACCCCCTGGGGGCCGTCAGGGGCCGGAAACGCAGGCCCAGGTGAACTCAATCTAATAGAAGGGGCCCCCGTCGACCCTTTGGAGACCCCTGGACAGTGGAAAAATCGACCAATCGGCGAACCGATTGCGGCCCAGGAAGTTTCAGGGCTTGGGGAAAATGGTGCCAAGAGGAGAAGGTTCAACTCAAACATTTTTATAGTTCGGATTCTACACTACGAGCCTATTTAAATAGGCAGCCTATTTGAATAGGGCCCGGACGGTCCCCCCTGGAAGGACAACCGTCGCTCCTATCGGACTTCTGAGCACAGCGTTGGACTCGTTGGGCCTTTTTACATCCTCCTGGGCTGTTCCGGGGCCGCTGAGGACCCCCTGGGGGCCGTCAGGGGCCGGAAACGCAGGCCCAGGTGAACTCAATCTAATAGAAGGGGCCCCCGTCGACCCTTTGGAGACCCCTGGACAGTGGAAAAATCGACCAATCGGCGAACCGATTGCGGCCCAGGAAGTTTCAGGGCTTGGGGAAAATGGTGCCAAGAGGAGAAGGTTCAACTCAAACATTTTTATAGTTCGGATTCTACACTACGAGCCTATTTAAATAGGCAGCCTATTTGAATAGGGCCCGGACGGTCCCCCCTGGAAGGACAACCGTCGCTCCTATCGGACTTCTGAGCACAGCGTTGGACTCGTTGGGCCTTTTTACATCCTCCTGGGCTGTTCCGGGGCCGCTGAGGACCCCCTGGGGGCCGTCAGGGGCCGGAAACGCAGGCCCAGGTGAACTCAATCTAATAGAAGGGGCCCCCGTCGACCCTTTGGAGACCCCTGGACAGTGGAAAAATCGACCAATCGGCGAACCGATTGCGGCCCAGGAAGTTTCAGGGCTTGGGGAAAATGGTGCCAAGAGGAGAAGGTTCAACTCAAACATTTTTATAGTTCGGATTCTACACTACGAGCCTATTTAAATAGGCAGCCTATTTGAATAGGGCCCGGACGGTCCCCCCTGGAAGGACAACCGTCGCTCCTATCGGACTTCTGAGCACAGCGTTGGACTCGTTGGGCCTTTTTACATCCTCCTGGGCTGTTCCGGGGCCGCTGAGGACCCCCTGGGGGCCGTCAGGGGCCGGAAACGCAGGCCCAGGTGAACTCAATCTAATAGAAGGGGCCCCCGTCGACCCTTTGGAGACCCCTGGACAGTGGAAAAATCGACCAATCGGCGAACCGATTGCGGCCCAGGAAGTTTCAGGGCTTGGGGAAAATGGTGCCAAGAGGAGAAGGTTCAACTCAAACATTTTTATAGTTCGGATTCTACACTACGAGCCTATTTAAATAGGCAGCCTATTTGAATAGGGCCCGGACGGTCCCCCCTGGAAGGACAACCGTCGCTCCTATCGGACTTCTGAGCACAGCGTTGGACTCGTTGGGCCTTTTTACATCCTCCTGGGCTGTTCCGGGGCCGCTGAGGACCCCCTGGGGGCCGTCAGGGGCCGGAAACGCAGGCCCAGGTGAACTCAATCTAATAGAAGGGGCCCCCGTCGACCCTTTGGAGACCCCTGGACAGTGGAAAAATCGACCAATCGGCGAACCGATTGCGGCCCAGGAAGTTTCAGGGCTTGGGGAAAATGGTGCCAAGAGGAGAAGGTTCAACTCAAACATTTTTATAGTTCGGATTCTACACTACGAGCCTATTTAAATAGGCAGCCTATTTGAATAGGGCCCGGACGGTCCCCCCTGGAAGGACAACCGTCGCTCCTATCGGACTTCTGAGCACAGCGTTGGACTCGTTGGGCCTTTTTACATCCTCCTGGGCTGTTCCGGGGCCGCTGAGGACCCCCTGGGGGCCGTCAGGGGCCGGAAACGCAGGCCCAGGTGAACTCAATCTAATAGAAGGGGCCCCCGTCGACCCTTTGGAGACCCCTGGACAGTGGAAAAATCGACCAATCGGCGAACCGATTGCGGCCCAGGAAGTTTCAGGGCTTGGGGAAAATGGTGCCAAGAGGAGAAGGTTCAACTCAAACATTTTTATAGTTCGGATTCTACACTACGAGCCTATTTAAATAGGCAGCCTATTTGAATAGGGCCCGGACGGTCCCCCCTGGAAGGACAACCGTCGCTCCTATCGGACTTCTGAGCACAGCGTTGGACTCGTTGGGCCTTTTTACATCCTCCTGGGCTGTTCCGGGGCCGCTGAGGACCCCCTGGGGGCCGTCAGGGGCCGGAAACGCAGGCCCAGGTGAACTCAATCTAATAGAAGGGGCCCCCGTCGACCCTTTGGAGACCCCTGGACAGTGGAAAAATCGACCAATCGGCGAACCGATTGCGGCCCAGGAAGTTTCAGGGCTTGGGGAAAATGGTGCCAAGAGGAGAAGGTTCAACTCAAACATTTTTATAGTTCGGATTCTACACTACGAGCCTATTTAAATAGGCAGCCTATTTGAATAGGGCCCGGACGGTCCCCCCTGGAAGGACAACCGTCGCTCCTATCGGACTTCTGAGCACAGCGTTGGACTCGTTGGGCCTTTTTACATCCTCCTGGGCTGTTCCGGGGCCGCTGAGGACCCCCTGGGGGCCGTCAGGGGCCGGAAACGCAGGCCCAGGTGAACTCAATCTAATAGAAGGGGCCCCCGTCGACCCTTTGGAGACCCCTGGACAGTGGAAAAATCGACCAATCGGCGAACCGATTGCGGCCCAGGAAGTTTCAGGGCTTGGGGAAAATGGTGCCAAGAGGAGAAGGTTCAACTCAAACATTTTTATAGTTCGGATTCTACACTACGAGCCTATTTAAATAGGCAGCCTATTTGAATAGGGCCCGGACGGTCCCCCCTGGAAGGACAACCGTCGCTCCTATCGGACTTCTGAGCACAGCGTTGGACTCGTTGGGCCTTTTTACATCCTCCTGGGCTGTTCCGGGGCCGCTGAGGACCCCCTGGGGGCCGTCAGGGGCCGGAAACGCAGGCCCAGGTGAACTCAATCTAATAGAAGGGGCCCCCGTCGACCCTTTGGAGACCCCTGGACAGTGGAAAAATCGACCAATCGGCGAACCGATTGCGGCCCAGGAAGTTTCAGGGCTTGGGGAAAATGGTGCCAAGAGGAGAAGGTTCAACTCAAACATTTTTATAGTTCGGATTCTACACTACGAGCCTATTTAAATAGGCAGCCTATTTGAATAGGGCCCGGACGGTCCCCCCTGGAAGGACAACCGTCGCTCCTATCGGACTTCTGAGCACAGCGTTGGACTCGTTGGGCCTTTTTACATCCTCCTGGGCTGTTCCGGGGCCGCTGAGGACCCCCTGGGGGCCGTCAGGGGCCGGAAACGCAGGCCCAGGTGAACTCAATCTAATAGAAGGGGCCCCCGTCGACCCTTTGGAGACCCCTGGACAGTGGAAAAATCGACCAATCGGCGAACCGATTGCGGCCCAGGAAGTTTCAGGGCTTGGGGAAAATGGTGCCAAGAGGAGAAGGTTCAACTCAAACATTTTTATAGTTCGGATTCTACACTACGAGCCTATTTAAATAGGCAGCCTATTTGAATAGGGCCCGGACGGTCCCCCCTGGAAGGACAACCGTCGCTCCTATCGGACTTCTGAGCACAGCGTTGGACTCGTTGGGCCTTTTTACATCCTCCTGGGCTGTTCCGGGGCCGCTGAGGACCCCCTGGGGGCCGTCAGGGGCCGGAAACGCAGGCCCAGGTGAACTCAATCTAATAGAAGGGGCCCCCGTCGACCCTTTGGAGACCCCTGGACAGTGGAAAAATCGACCAATCGGCGAACCGATTGCGGCCCAGGAAGTTTCAGGGCTTGGGGAAAATGGTGCCAAGAGGAGAAGGTTCAACTCAAACATTTTTATAGTTCGGATTCTACACTACGAGCCTATTTAAATAGGCAGCCTATTTGAATAGGGCCCGGACGGTCCCCCCTGGAAGGACAACCGTCGCTCCTATCGGACTTCTGAGCACAGCGTTGGACTCGTTGGGCCTTTTTACATCCTCCTGGGCTGTTCCGGGGCCGCTGAGGACCCCCTGGGGGCCGTCAGGGGCCGGAAACGCAGGCCCAGGTGAACTCAATCTAATAGAAGGGGCCCCCGTCGACCCTTTGGAGACCCCTGGACAGTGGAAAAATCGACCAATCGGCGAACCGATTGCGGCCCAGGAAGTTTCAGGGCTTGGGGAAAATGGTGCCAAGAGGAGAAGGTTCAACTCAAACATTTTTATAGTTCGGATTCTACACTACGAGCCTATTTAAATAGGCAGCCTATTTGAATAGGGCCCGGACGGTCCCCCCTGGAAGGACAACCGTCGCTCCTATCGGACTTCTGAGCACAGCGTTGGACTCGTTGGGCCTTTTTACATCCTCCTGGGCTGTTCCGGGGCCGCTGAGGACCCCCTGGGGGCCGTCAGGGGCCGGAAACGCAGGCCCAGGTGAACTCAATCTAATAGAAGGGGCCCCCGTCGACCCTTTGGAGACCCCTGGACAGTGGAAAAATCGACCAATCGGCGAACCGATTGCGGCCCAGGAAGTTTCAGGGCTTGGGGAAAATGGTGCCAAGAGGAGAAGGTTCAACTCAAACATTTTTATAGTTCGGATTCTACACTACGAGCCTATTTAAATAGGCAGCCTATTTGAATAGGGCCCGGACGGTCCCCCCTGGAAGGACAACCGTCGCTCCTATCGGACTTCTGAGCACAGCGTTGGACTCGTTGGGCCTTTTTACATCCTCCTGGGCTGTTCCGGGGCCGCTGAGGACCCCCTGGGGGCCGTCAGGGGCCGGAAACGCAGGCCCAGGTGAACTCAATCTAATAGAAGGGGCCCCCGTCGACCCTTTGGAGACCCGCTGGACAGTGGAAAAATCGACCAATCGGCGAACCGATTGCGGCCCAGGAAGTTTCAGGGCTTGGGGAAAATGGTGCCAAGAGGAGAAGGTTCAACTCAAACATTTTTATAGTTCGGATTCTACACTACGAGCCTATTTAAATAGGCAGCCTATTTGAATAGGGCCCGGACGGTCCCCCCTGGAAGGACAACCGTCGCTCCTATCGGACTTCTGAGCACAGCGTTGGACTCGTTGGGCCTTTTTACATCCTCCTGGGCTGTTCCGGGGCCGCTGAGGACCCCCTGGGGGCCGTCAGGGGCCGGAAACGCAGGCCCAGGTGAACTCAATCTAATAGAAGGGGCCCCCGTCGACCCTTTGGAGACCCCTGGACAGTGGAAAAATCGACCAATCGGCGAACCGATTGCGGCCCAGGAAGTTTCAGGGCTTGGGGAAAATGGTGCCAAGAGGAGAAGGTTCAACTCAAACATTTTTATAGTTCGGATTCTACACTACGAGCCTATTTAAATAGGCAGCCTATTTGAATAGGGCCCGGACGGTCCCCCCTGGAAGGACAACCGTCGCTCCTATCGGACTTCTGAGCACAGCGTTGGACTCGTTGGGCCTTTTTACATCCTCCTGGGCTGTTCCGGGGCCGCTGAGGACCCCCTGGGGGCCGTCAGGGGCCGGAAACGCAGGCCCAGGTGAACTCAATCTAATAGAAGGGGCCCCCGTCGACCCTTTGGAGACCCCTGGACAGTGGAAAAATCGACCAATCGGCGAACCGATTGCGGCCCAGGAAGTTTCAGGGCTTGGGGAAAATGGTGCCAAGAGGAGAAGGTTCAACTCAAACATTTTTATAGTTCGGATTCTACACTACGAGCCTATTTAAATAGGCAGCCTATTTGAATAGGGCCCGGACGGTCCCCCCTGGAAGGACAACCGTCGCTCCTATCGGACTTCTGAGCACAGCGTTGGACTCGTTGGGCCTTTTTACATCCTCCTGGGCTGTTCCGGGGCCGCTGAGGACCCCCTGGGGGCCGTCAGGGGCCGGAAACGCAGGCCCAGGTGAACTCAATCTAATAGAAGGGGCCCCCGTCGACCCTTTGGAGACCCCTGGACAGTGGAAAAATCGACCAATCGGCGAACCGATTGCGGCCCAGGAAGTTTCAGGGCTTGGGGAAAATGGTGCCAAGAGGAGAAGGTTCAACTCAAACATTTTTATAGTTCGGATTCTACACTACGAGCCTATTTAAATAGGCAGCCTATTTGAATAGGGCCCGGACGGTCCCCCCTGGAAGGACAACCGTCGCTCCTATCGGACTTCTGAGCACAGCGTTGGACTCGTTGGGCCTTTTTACATCCTCCTGGGCTGTTCCGGGGCCGCTGAGGACCCCCTGGGGGCCGTCAGGGGCCGGAAACGCAGGCCCAGGTGAACTCAATCTAATAGAAGGGGCCCCCGTCGACCCTTTGGAGACCCCTGGACAGTGGAAAAATCGACCAATCGGCGAACCGATTGCGGCCCAGGAAGTTTCAGGGCTTGGGGAAAATGGTGCCAAGAGGAGAAGGTTCAACTCAAACATTTTTATAGTTCGGATTCTACACTACGAGCCTATTTAAATAGGCAGCCTATTTGAATAGGGCCCGGACGGTCCCCCCTGGAAGGACAACCGTCGCTCCTATCGGACTTCTGAGCACAGCGTTGGACTCGTTGGGCCTTTTTACATCCTCCTGGGCTGTTCCGGGGCCGCTGAGGACCCCCTGGGGGCCGTCAGGGGCCGGAAACGCAGGCCCAGGTGAACTCAATCTAATAGAAGGGGCCCCCGTCGACCCTTTGGAGACCCCTGGACAGTGGAAAAATCGACCAATCGGCGAACCGATTGCGGCCCAGGAAGTTTCAGGGCTTGGGGAAAATGGTGCCAAGAGGAGAAGGTTCAACTCAAACATTTTTATAGTTCGGATTCTACACTACGAGCCTATTTAAATAGGCAGCCTATTTGAATAGGGCCCGGACGGTCCCCCCTGGAAGGACAACCGTCGCTCCTATCGGACTTCTGAGCACAGCGTTGGACTCGTTGGGCCTTTTTACATCCTCCTGGGCTGTTCCGGGGCCGCTGAGGACCCCCTGGGGGCCGTCAGGGGCCGGAAACGCAGGCCCAGGTGAACTCAATCTAATAGAAGGGGCCCCCGTCGACCCTTTGGAGACCCCTGGACAGTGGAAAAATCGACCAATCGGCGAACCGATTGCGGCCCAGGAAGTTTCAGGGCTTGGGGAAAATGGTGCCAAGAGGAGAAGGTTCAACTCAAACATTTTTATAGTTCGGATTCTACACTACGAGCCTATTTAAATAGGCAGCCTATTTGAATAGGGCCCGGACGGTCCCCCCTGGAAGGACAACCGTCGCTCCTATCGGACTTCTGAGCACAGCGTTGGACTCGTTGGGCCTTTTTACATCCTCCTGGGCTGTTCCGGGGCCGCTGAGGACCCCCTGGGGGCCGTCAGGGGCCGGAAACGCAGGCCCAGGTGAACTCAATCTAATAGAAGGGGCCCCCGTCGACCCTTTGGAGACCCCTGGACAGTGGAAAAATCGACCAATCGGCGAACCGATTGCGGCCCAGGAAGTTTCAGGGCTTGGGGAAAATGGTGCCAAGAGGAGAAGGTTCAACTCAAACATTTTTATAGTTCGGATTCTACACTACGAGCCTATTTAAATAGGCAGCCTATTTGAATAGGGCCCGGACGGTCCCCCCTGGAAGGACAACCGTCGCTCCTATCGGACTTCTGAGCACAGCGTTGGACTCGTTGGGCCTTTTTACATCCTCCTGGGCTGTTCCGGGGCCGCTGAGGACCCCCTGGGGGCCGTCAGGGGCCGGAAACGCAGGCCCAGGTGAACTCAATCTAATAGAAGGGGCCCCCGTCGACCCTTTGGAGACCCCTGGACAGTGGAAAAATCGACCAATCGGCGAACCGATTGCGGCCCAGGAAGTTTCAGGGCTTGGGGAAAATGGTGCCAAGAGGAGAAGGTTCAACTCAAACATTTTTATAGTTCGGATTCTACACTACGAGCCTATTTAAATAGGCAGCCTATTTGAATAGGGCCCGGACGGTCCCCCCTGGAAGGACAACCGTCGCTCCTATCGGACTTCTGAGCACAGCGTTGGACTCGTTGGGCCTTTTTACATCCTCCTGGGCTGTTCCGGGGCCGCTGAGGACCCCCTGGGGGCCGTCAGGGGCCGGAAACGCAGGCCCAGGTGAACTCAATCTAATAGAAGGGGCCCCCGTCGACCCTTTGGAGACCCCTGGACAGTGGAAAAATCGACCAATCGGCGAACCGATTGCGGCCCAGGAAGTTTCAGGGCTTGGGGAAAATGGTGCCAAGAGGAGAAGGTTCAACTCAAACATTTTTATAGTTCGGATTCTACACTACGAGCCTATTTAAATAGGCAGCCTATTTGAATAGGGCCCGGACGGTCCCCCCTGGAAGGACAACCGTCGCTCCTATCGGACTTCTGAGCACAGCGTTGGACTCGTTGGGCCTTTTTACATCCTCCTGGGCTGTTCCGGGGCCGCTGAGGACCCCCTGGGGGCCGTCAGGGGCCGGAAACGCAGGCCCAGGTGAACTCAATCTAATAGAAGGGGCCCCCGTCGACCCTTTGGAGACCCCTGGACAGTGGAAAAATCGACCAATCGGCGAACCGATTGCGGCCCAGGAAGTTTCAGGGCTTGGGGAAAATGGTGCCAAGAGGAGAAGGTTCAACTCAAACATTTTTATAGTTCGGATTCTACACTACGAGCCTATTTAAATAGGCAGCCTATTTGAATAGGGCCCGGACGGTCCCCCCTGGAAGGACAACCGTCGCTCCTATCGGACTTCTGAGCACAGCGTTGGACTCGTTGGGCCTTTTTACATCCTCCTGGGCTGTTCCGGGGCCGCTGAGGACCCCCTGGGGGCCGTCAGGGGCCGGAAACGCAGGCCCAGGTGAACTCAATCTAATAGAAGGGGCCCCCGTCGACCCTTTGGAGACCCCTGGACAGTGGAAAAATCGACCAATCGGCGAACCGATTGCGGCCCAGGAAGTTTCAGGGCTTGGGGAAAATGGTGCCAAGAGGAGAAGGTTCAACTCAAACATTTTTATAGTTCGGATTCTACACTACGAGCCTATTTAAATAGGCAGCCTATTTGAATAGGGCCCGGACGGTCCCCCCTGGAAGGACAACCGTCGCTCCTATCGGACTTCTGAGCACAGCGTTGGACTCGTTGGGCCTTTTTACATCCTCCTGGGCTGTTCCGGGGCCGCTGAGGACCCCCTGGGGGCCGTCAGGGGCCGGAAACGCAGGCCCAGGTGAACTCAATCTAATAGAAGGGGCCCCCGTCGACCCTTTGGAGACCCCTGGACAGTGGAAAAATCGACCAATCGGCGAACCGATTGCGGCCCAGGAAGTTTCAGGGCTTGGGGAAAATGGTGCCAAGAGGAGAAGGTTCAACTCAAACATTTTTATAGTTCGGATTCTACACTACGAGCCTATTTAAATAGGCAGCCTATTTGAATAGGGCCCGGACGGTCCCCCCTGGAAGGACAACCGTCGCTCCTATCGGACTTCTGAGCACAGCGTTGGACTCGTTGGGCCTTTTTACATCCTCCTGGGCTGTTCCGGGGCCGCTGAGGACCCCCTGGGGGCCGTCAGGGGCCGGAAACGCAGGCCCAGGTGAACTCAATCTAATAGAAGGGGCCCCCGTCGACCCTTTGGAGACCCCTGGACAGTGGAAAAATCGACCAATCGGCGAACCGATTGCGGCCCAGGAAGTTTCAGGGCTTGGGGAAAATGGTGCCAAGAGGAGAAGGTTCAACTCAAACATTTTTATAGTTCGGATTCTACACTACGAGCCTATTTAAATAGGCAGCCTATTTGAATAGGGCCCGGACGGTCCCCCCTGGAAGGACAACCGTCGCTCCTATCGGACTTCTGAGCACAGCGTTGGACTCGTTGGGCCTTTTTACATCCTCCTGGGCTGTTCCGGGGCCGCTGAGGACCCCCTGGGGGCCGTCAGGGGCCGGAAACGCAGGCCCAGGTGAACTCAATCTAATAGAAGGGGCCCCCGTCGACCCTTTGGAGACCCCTGGACAGTGGAAAAATCGACCAATCGGCGAACCGATTGCGGCCCAGGAAGTTTCAGGGCTTGGGGAAAATGGTGCCAAGAGGAGAAGGTTCAACTCAAACATTTTTATAGTTCGGATTCTACACTACGAGCCTATTTAAATAGGCAGCCTATTTGAATAGGGCCCGGACGGTCCCCCCTGGAAGGACAACCGTCGCTCCTATCGGACTTCTGAGCACAGCGTTGGACTCGTTGGGCCTTTTTACATCCTCCTGGGCTGTTCCGGGGCCGCTGAGGACCCCCTGGGGGCCGTCAGGGGCCGGAAACGCAGGCCCAGGTGAACTCAATCTAATAGAAGGGGCCCCCGTCGACCCTTTGGAGACCCCTGGACAGTGGAAAAATCGACCAATCGGCGAACCGATTGCGGCCCAGGAAGTTTCAGGGCTTGGGGAAAATGGTGCCAAGAGGAGAAGGTTCAACTCAAACATTTTTATAGTTCGGATTCTACACTACGAGCCTATTTAAATAGGCAGCCTATTTGAATAGGGCCCGGACGGTCCCCCCTGGAAGGACAACCGTCGCTCCTATCGGACTTCTGAGCACAGCGTTGGACTCGTTGGGCCTTTTTACATCCTCCTGGGCTGTTCCGGGGCCGCTGAGGACCCCCTGGGGGCCGTCAGGGGCCGGAAACGCAGGCCCAGGTGAACTCAATCTAATAGAAGGGGCCCCCGTCGACCCTTTGGAGACCCCTGGACAGTGGAAAAATCGACCAATCGGCGAACCGATTGCGGCCCAGGAAGTTTCAGGGCTTGGGGAAAATGGTGCCAAGAGGAGAAGGTTCAACTCAAACATTTTTATAGTTCGGATTCTACACTACGAGCCTATTTAAATAGGCAGCCTATTTGAATAGGGCCCGGACGGTCCCCCCTGGAAGGACAACCGTCGCTCCTATCGGACTTCTGAGCACAGCGTTGGACTCGTTGGGCCTTTTTACATCCTCCTGGGCTGTTCCGGGGCCGCTGAGGACCCCCTGGGGGCCGTCAGGGGCCGGAAACGCAGGCCCAGGTGAACTCAATCTAATAGAAGGGGCCCCCGTCGACCCTTTGGAGACCCCTGGACAGTGGAAAAATCGACCAATCGGCGAACCGATTGCGGCCCAGGAAGTTTCAGGGCTTGGGGAAAATGGTGCCAAGAGGAGAAGGTTCAACTCAAACATTTTTATAGTTCGGATTCTACACTACGAGCCTATTTAAATAGGCAGCCTATTTGAATAGGGCCCGGACGGTCCCCCCTGGAAGGACAACCGTCGCTCCTATCGGACTTCTGAGCACAGCGTTGGACTCGTTGGGCCTTTTTACATCCTCCTGGGCTGTTCCGGGGCCGCTGAGGACCCCCTGGGGGCCGTCAGGGGCCGGAAACGCAGGCCCAGGTGAACTCAATCTAATAGAAGGGGGCCCCCGTCGACCCTTTGGAGACCCCTGGACAGTGGAAAAATCGACCAATCGGCGAACCGATTGCGGCCCAGGAAGTTTCAGGGCTTGGGGAAAATGGTGCCAAGAGGAGAAGGTTCAACTCAAACATTTTTATAGTTCGGATTCTACACTACGAGCCTATTTAAATAGGCAGCCTATTT
>CAKZFK010000318.1:0-18293 GCA_936440205.1 Lepidonotus clava | reverse complement strand
ACCGTCCCCGGTACCAGCACCGTCGCCCCCGCCGCCGCCGCCACCCCGCCCACCCCCAGCTGCCACCGCCGTCTCAGCCCCATGGCCAGGCACCATCACCACCTTCACCACGTCCATCACCACCACCACCACCACCCGCCACCACCGCCAAGCCCTGCCTCTGTTTACTCTCTCTCGTCCGACTCAGGGTCTGACTCAAATAGCTAGACCAGATAGTCGGACGAGAGAGAGTAAATTTTTTTGGTTTTTTTTAACCACACTCTTAACAAAGTTCTCGATGTTAATGAGTAAGGGATATTGTGTATGTTAAGAATTTATCCCGGTTTATATTATTATAATAATTAAATATATTATGTCACTTGAAAAAAGTCAAGTAGTTATACAAAACGAGTAAGCAGGACTATGCTAAGCCTGCCTATCTCAGGTGTTAGAGTCACGTTACATATTCCTCAATACATATCTTTACCATGGTTTGAATTGTTGTAGACTTTCAGCTTGATATAATGTGCATGGCCAATTGGTTCCATGCCAACGCCCCTATAGAATAGGGACTCTTACGATATAATTGTAAAACCACTTTATCTAAATGGAATTTCAGGGCAATAGTACCTCGTGTTACCCTAGTTGGTTGAACTTTCCATGCAATATTTGTTAATCCTCGTCTCCATGGCTAGACCTTACACATGTGTGTGTGTGTGTATGTGGGGGGGGGGGGGGGGGGGGGGGCAAGGGGGACAGGGGTCAAGGGGGACAGGGAATGGGGGGCAAGGGCAAGAGGGGGAGAGAAGGTGTTTTTTTTTGTACATTTTGTAAATAGTTTAGTTTAGTTTAGCTTAGTTTCTTAATTTATAGTATTATACATAGTTTGTTGTTTTTTTGTTTGAGTTGTTGTTTTTTTATGGGATTTTTGGTCTGGGGATGGGGGCAAGCAGGACAGGGAAGGGGGAGGGGGCAAGAGGGGGATTAATACCAACACCTAGCTACCTCCTGGTCTTCAAGGTTTTGACAGCGATGCGGAACCAGTCCTCGTACATTTACCGATCCGATGAACCACAGACGCAATTAGGGCCGGTCTGTGGCGTCGGATCGGTAGCTGTGCGAGGTCTACCAACGGCAGCTGGGCCAAAAAGTTAGTTGCCAACACTGTATACATAACATGTCGCAGGGAGAAATGCATCCATACCAACACCTAGCTACCTCCTGGTCTTCAAGGTTTTGACAGCGATGCGGAACCAGTCCTCGTACATTTACCGATCCGATGAACCACAGACGCAATTAGGGCCGGTCTGTGGCGTCGGATCGGTAGCTGTGCGAGGTCTACCAACGGCAGCTGGGCCAAAAAGTTAGTTGCCAACACTGTATACATAACATGTCGCAGGGAGAAATGCATCCATACCAACACCTAGCTACCTCCTGGTCTTCAAGGTTTTGACAGCGATGCGGAACCAGTCCTCGTACATTTACCGATCCGATGAACCACAGACGCAATTAGGGCCGGTCTGTGGCGTCGGATCGGTAGCTGTGCGAGGTCTACCAACGGCAGCTGGAAATGACCGCTCGAATTCCCCAGACCGAATGGGCCTATCCTAACAAGTAAAAATCAGGGCTGTCAGAATTCTCTCAGGACTGACAATACTTGGCATAGTCGGCCCTGTTGGCCCACAGGCCAAAAAGTTGGTCGCCAACACTGTACACCTAACATGTCGCAGGGAGAAATGTGTTTAATCTGCAAAGTACAGTCTTGTAAAGTGTCAGACCTAGTCCTATCATAAGTATACACGTGCACTGTGTTGTATTCGAAATTTTGTTTTTTCTGTATGTATTATTAGCTGGTGCATTTAGAGCCGATGTTTGTGTGCACGTGCACAGCACGTACGTGTATGGTGTGCAGCCGACTGGGCTATATCTATTACAATTTACATATATAGGTTGTCGTGTGCAGGTTGCAATTGAATTGTTGAAATGTTTACTAGTACTCGGTCTCTGGTACAGCTGGTACACTGTACCTAATTGTCATGCTATTTTACTTTTATATAAACCACGGTTGACGGGGAGAACAAAGGATCTAGGCTGTGAATATATCACGTATTGGTGAGTTCAGTGAAGTGGAACGGTATAATCTCATAGCGTACACCTTGCTGCCACAGGGGATGTGGCCCATATTTTTACACGTTTGCATCTAAGTTTTTTAATTTTCATTATAAATGTGAACAGTAAGCGAGTAGATGTTGCTAGGAACCTTCTGAACATAGCCCATGTGTCACATATCTTTTGTCTAGTAGATTTCAATTTTGTATGATTTATTGAAAAATAAAAGTAATGGGAATGAACCACTTTTACTTTCCATTAAATCATAAAAAATAGAAACCTTCTAGAAATTAAAGATTTGACATATGGGTTATCCTCACAAGATTCCTGACTGCAAGTCACTCCATATTGTTGGATGATTCAATGAAGATTTCAAAAGTTATGATGATAAATGCCAAAGAATGTCCCGTGGTTTATGTTAGATACAACACTCGTGTGTGTCTGCACTTGATATAATCACTCGGCTAGCGCCTCGTGATTATATCGCGTACAGACACACACTCGTGCTGTATCTACCACGTAGCACTTCTTATAATATATCTAAAGACCGACAGAGGATCCAATTGGAAGTTTATTCCTAAATCATGGTAGTCGGCTAGAGTCATGTGATATTTATATTTACAAATATAGTCATCTTTTGAGATAGAAGTTACTCTTTACTCGTAATTTAAAGTGTGCTCTATTCTATTTCATTATTATATACATTCTAGTCAAGGAAAAAATCATGTCATCAAGCTAGTCCTATTAGTCTTGTTAATTGTGGTTTTACGATCATAATGGAGTGATGATGTGAAACATTTTAAATGCCTTTATATTGGTAACCTATACAGTGTACCTAGATTGTACCGATATATTTTTAAAAAGTCAGTTTTACATTTAAACAACCCTGCTTAGCAGGCAGGGGTAAATAATGAGATCGAAGTGAAAACAAGAAGTGCCAAGTACTTTGGAGAACAGTTTTTATAACGAATTGAACAAATTATGGCAAAATGGCTGACTGGCGGGGATAATGTCTGGGCAGCTGGGGTGTTAGGCCTCGCCTCCCCCACACCGATACGCAGGCTTCACTGCCCAGTCTGGGGCGCCGGGAGGAGGCTGTTGGCGTTCTGGTGCTGGGTCGCAGGTCGGCGAGCGCTCCACAGCTAATCGGACGGACTGCTGACGTGTGGTGGTGACAGAGTGCTCTTTGTCGTCTAGGTGCGCTTTAGAGGATCTGAGGGCGTCACTTTCCCACACCAGGGTTTTGATTACGCGGTGGTATCGCGGGGAGTGTTCACCAAGGACGCGATCCTCATCACTTGTATAGTCTGGTGTGAGGACGGCCCTCATGGCCGACCTCCTATCCTCGTCCCACTCCTGATGAACAAGCTCGTCCAGTGCGACACGCCGTCTTTGTATCTTCTGCAAAGTTATTAAATATATAATATAGTTAAGACATACTTGGCCAACAACATCAAACACAAAGAAGTTGTTTAGCATTGGATCTTACTTGCTGGAATTTAAATAGCATAGTGCAACTCAGTATTAACAAGGGTTGCAATATTAATTGGTCACTCTAGATCTAATAATAAGTGTAAGTTCAATTGTGAGATGGCAACTATAAGAAAAGTACATGCTTAATAGGATCGGGGCTTCACGAAATAATGCCTGCACGAGCGCGCATTCTCTTTCGACCAAAATTGATTTACCTGGGTTATATGGTGACGGAGGTTGGCCTTTCTGTTTTTCTCCTCGATCTCCCCGGCCCGCTCTCGCCTCGCCCTGGTTTGCTGAGTGCGGAAATACGTCTGGGTAGCGACTATATAAATAATGATTTGAAATCAGCTTACAATTCAAGCCACTACTTGAGAAAGGATATAAGGGGTTCTTACATGTTAAATCAAAGCACGGGAAAGGACAAAAACGTTCTATAGGAATGGTAGAGGAAATATATATGAAATACTTTGACATTGTATGGAATTATTCTACCAGGTTTTTAATTAGTGTCAAAGCGTATTAGCCCTAAGCTTTCTTCTTTGTGATACACACTCAGAGGTGTGAAAACACTGTGATAGGACTTTTTATGAAGAGAGACCGCCACTGTCACATTTGTTGTGACCCTTTATATTTTGTAATACCTTATGTTGTCATACTTTATATTGTGACACTTTACATTTGCAACACTCAATGTATATGATATTAGTTCTACATTTCCTATTTGTAATAACAATATCTCCTCCGGGAGTTAGCCTTTATTAATAAATTATGGATTAAACCTGTATTAACTCTCCAAGTCATCTTTCATTTAATAGACAATTATGGACACGCATAAGCCAAGCGAGTAGTACAGTTACATCATAATTATAACATTTACATAGGTATATCAACACTTTTTCCGATAACCTGACTTTAGGTATTAAGTCAAGATGACTAGGAGGAGCGTGATCCATCCACTCATGTACCTGTACAGGTAATTAGTTAACAGGGAAACTTGCTACCGATCAGACTTACCTAATACCTCGGGTCTGGGGGCATCTTCGCCGGTGCTGACGTTATTAACCAAATCCTGGATAACCGCAGCGTTTTGAGGATGGTTCATCCCCGCCCTGAATGTAGGAATATAATCATATGTATTATAGTCATGAACGGCATCGCTTGGGGTGCACGTGCTCTATCACTACAATTAGATTACAATATTAAGGGAAAACAATATTAAGGTCTCCACTATACACATCGATCGTTATCACCTTATATGATCTTCGAATTCATAAACCTACCCAGCAGTAAGCGTGAAGCCAGCGTTTTCCCTGCACCTGCCCTTGTAAGCGGAACGAACAGAATACTAGAAACAACAAAAGAAACCAAGCATTAAGCAGTGAATTGTAAATATATTTAAGATGGAATTCGATTACTTACTAAATGATATGTCGATAATTGATAAACCAAGACTATGTTTAATATGTACAGTTTTATAATATAAGGAGCCGTTGAAACATATTTCGCAACTTACAGCTATAGCATTACTCGGCTTCGGTTCGTATGCCAAGGATGTTTCGGCAGGCGCAGGCTTGGCTTGCTGCATACTGGCGAACTTTTCGGCCGTTGCTCTTACCGCAGACACTTCACACTCGACCTTTCGGCACTCCGCCTCCAGGCGATCCATCTTAGCCAACACATCGGCCATGGTTGGTTTTGAAATGGCGGAGGTGCGTGAAGAGTCAGACGCTTCCAGGTTCTCGTCAAAAATATTGCTCACGTGAAACACATCCATGGGGAACAGGGAATCATCCGAAGACAGATCAAGATCTGTTATTTGCGCGCCACCCAATTTTGGGCTGCTGGTGATCATCCTGCACGGGCTGATACTCGGGTCACCGTTGGACAGGACAGAGTCAGGACAGTCATTTGATGCGTTCATGGTGGCAGCAGGTTTTCCAGTGATCTATAGCCATATGCCACGCCGTATTTATACATCCCCGGCTGGCTC
This sequence comes from Lepidonotus clava, assembly GCA_936440205.1. Lineage (NCBI taxonomy): Eukaryota > Metazoa > Annelida > Polychaeta > Phyllodocida > Polynoidae > Lepidonotus > Lepidonotus clava. The sequence continues at coordinate 12,739 of CAKZFK010000318.1, read as the reverse complement.
TCCTGTGGACACATGATCTGGCGGAAGCGATCTTTTATCAATGAGGCAAGACTTTTACCGTAAGTTACGTATGTCCCAGGGGTTTCAGCGACACCATAAGTTACCATAAGTTACGTCCTAGGAGTATGAGCGACACCATGACCGCCGCCCCGTTTGAGGCCTGTTACGTCACGTGTCAAGAAGTGGGCCGCGGTACTCCCATGAGGGACCTGACACAGAAGCTAGTTGAAATGCGCCGCCTCAGATGGCCAACAGCTGGACGCAGTCATCATAGAGGCGTGTCCCGGTGTCAAACCTGTCATTTCCTGTCCCATCAGTTTCATTACTTATTCAACTGCCAATCCCTTGCCAAAGAGATACCGATGTACATATCTCTTACTCACACATGCCTGTGACGTGAAAATGCCCTAACCATGGAAGCGCTCTTCTGAGCTCAAAACCATGCAACATTATACAATTTGACAGAATTAATTTTGCAGCATTATGATGGCCAAATTCAGACAAGAACGTGGCAGAAAAGCTGGACCACAAAACAAAAAAAAAACTAAATCCTCTAAAAACAAAAGCATGCGGCTCCATGCCAGAGAAGAGCGCAGGCCTGAAGCCTAAGGGAAAAGCATGAAATGCACTAGCCTGCGATGCATCCCCTCCCCTGCTGCTCAACCACCTCCGCTGTATAGGAATGGCAGTATCCAGGGACGAATACTTTGTCTACAATGCAACTATGGGTAGTGCGGCAAGGTACACCTCTCGGGGCGTAGAATCTCAGCTCTAAACAACTTAGTCGACATGTTAAAAGTATTTTAGTCTCAAGGTGCTACCTCAAAATAACTACGCTGCCCAAGCCATGTCACTATATGTATTCAATCCCCATCAAAGGGGATACTCTGGATAACCATTACACTTAATTATTTTATGGTGCGGGAGGAGATTTCCAAAATAGCACGCCCCTCCCCCCCCTTTTGAAAATTGATCTGTTTCATAGTCTTTAGTGTTATCATCAAGTAGCTAGCTGACTCGAGATCTAGATCTTTCTATTCTTAATCGGGGATTCCAAGTAACTATATATCGGCTAAACGATCTCTTTCCTTTGCCTGAATTAGGGCTGTGAATAAATAATTGTATTGTATTGTTGTATTGTAAGTCGTTAACGTTTGGTAGGAACCCCCCATCTGATGTGGGCTCGATGAAGTAATAGCATATAGGACTTGAATAATATTCGCCATATCGCCATAGACAAGTCAGGAAAATGAACCCTGAATTCTAATATATTGATTACAATATCGTTCAGCCCGGCAGGTGCTTTGTCTTATAGAATGAGTCAAAATTCATGGCTAATCAATAATTGTGAAGAAATTTCTAGTTATCAACAGGCGGTGATTCTGTTAAGTATACGCTAGCTAGCATTTCATTTACTCACTAGATGGCTCAGACTTCAAGTACTTGAAAGATAACGCTAATTTGGGTCACGTAATTAAGGTTAACGCTATCGGCAAAGTTAACACAAGATGGCACTATTTACTGCAAATGACAACGTTGATGAAGTCGAAAGGTATATATGGAATGGAATATGTATATTGTTCTTAAAACATTTAGTCTACAGTAATGCCTAAAGACTCTTAGCGTTTAATAATATGATTTAATATGTCAGGATGTAAGCATAATATTCTGAATCTTTGTACTTGAAATTGAACTTTTATAAACACCTTTTCCATAAAGTTAGTGTTTCACTTGAATTCCTTGATGATAAGACAATTCCTTTAACAATCAATTACACTCGATTACCTCTCTTTAGCCAACCGAGGTTAATTTTTGTAGGCTTATCATGCTGGAAGTGTTGCAGGAATCCACTTGGTTGCCCTTTACACAACCCATGAGCCGATAATTAATCAAAGATAATTTAAAATAGCACTCTTATTACTAGGTAAACACTTCACAGTATTATGCACAAATCAATGCAGTGATTGATGAGAAAACAATGATAAAAGGCACTAAATCGCGAGAATACTTTCTTTTATTACGATAAATTGTTTACACTAGTACTATGACATATGTTGAGAGAGTTGATGAGGTAAATGAATTGAAATGTACCACCGAGAACTGATGATAAAGGGCCGATGACAGGGGGGGGGGGAGGGGAAGGGGGAACTTCACCCCCCCCCCCCCCCACCTGTACATATTCCGGGATCCGCCCTTGGCCCGGATCCACCAGGTAGCGACCAAAGGAACAATTGCAAAGCGATGTCGACGAGGACCAGCCAGGTTCAGAAGAACTAGATATTCTGATCAATTCGGAAGCCCTGACCATGAAGCGCTATCTCAGAGGACGGGCGCCACTGAAATCATTAAATAGAAGGTGATTAGGACTAGACGGAGAAGGAAAGTCGATTCTGGCACAGACTGCTCGGTACCGGGAAAAGATGTAATTAGGATAAAAAGTTAGCACCCGATCAATAATTAGTAGGTTATTGAAAATGCAAGTATACCAGAAAAGGAATGATGAAACGGTTTATTAGATAATTAAAAGAAACATGTACACGCTTTACAGGGATGTTGCTGAAAAAAAAAAAGGGTTTCTTTCTTACCTCACTTGGATGGAGGGGGTGATGGGTGGCCACTCTTTTGGGTATGGGCTCCCAGCTGACTAGATAATGCCCGCAGCACGAGCGGAGAGAGGGAAGCCCGGGCCAGGGGAACAGACTGCCGACGATCATACACGGTAGTGGTGCTCATTGCGCGACAGTATGGGTGAACGGTTACGCGATGTCTTTTCAAAGGAGGCCTAGTGTCAGCACAATCTTTAGTGATTGTCGCGGGAGGATTGACCTCCCGAGAGGGTCCCGGTGACTGTGGACTTTCGATGGTTTCCAGAGGAGGGGTCGACACATCCTCCATCATGCAGGGCTCTGTCCCTCCCTCCCGGTCTAACTGACAGAGTGGTAACGGCGCAGGAGCCTTGACTCGTGAAGATGGGGTCGACATGACTCAGATGTTTCTTCTCTAAGTTTTATGTGTGAATGGGCGCTAGGTCGAGTACATTCAAGTTGAAACGAACGCAATGTGCCTGCACCCTAGGCCTGTTGATGAGAAGATGCAACACATGCTCCGAAACTGAGGGTCACGTTGTCGGTTACGTGAAAAAATGTGCCCTGGTGAGTGGAGCAGGGTTGCGATCGATGTAACTCATGATCATAGAGATATACAGTGAGTTGGTAGCTAATCACCAACAGGATGAATAGCTCAAGGATAATTATTTTAATTTATTCTATACCAACTTCGTAGCGCCTATACGTTCGAATTCATCGGTGTCCTTTCCCGCTAGCAAATTTGGGCTAATGCATATGGTCAGCGTTATTTCCCTGCAAGAACATAATCCAAATTTTTTTCCCCCGCTTTAATCCCCTCTTCATGGGTTAATAGGATATTTTCCTGGGTTATTGTATACAATAAAACAAAAACAGACCTCGGGGATGACACAGCCAAAGCCGAAGCCCTGAAGGCATAGAGTTGAGTAGACTGACGTCACACAGAGGCCGCGCGTGGCGGGTGGTTCCATACTCCAGGGCCGGGTCTCATTAACAGGGCCGGCTACTGACCCCCCTGCCAGCCCTGTGGCCAGCTAGACCAGGGGGGACCCCCGACAACATACTGGAGGGGTGTCAACAGTCAAAATATTTCACTAATTTATCCTATTTTCATAATATTTTCTCAATTTCTTTAGTATGATGGTTTTCGATATGATATACCCAATGTGTAGGTGGCTCCGTTTCTAAGTGCAGTACCTTGGGTTTGAAAAGGTAACCACTGCAAAATGGAACCACCAAGCGGGGGCGGGGAACGTAAAAATTTTGGTTATTTATGTATATTTTCTGGTATTGACACACTCGTATTTTGGAGGGCGGTGATCTGTGGTCCCCAAAATTAGGGGGACCTAATTCAGGAGCGGTAATTTTGGCAGTGGGGACAACCTTCAAAGAGTCAGTGCCCCCCCCCCCCCCCCCAGGAGCGGGAGGGACGGGCCCCGTTGTGGGAGGATGACCCTAGCTAACCCAGGGGGGGCTGGGGGATGAGGGCTAATCAGTTAGACACTGACCACCGCCTACGACACACGAACTAGCTCCCGACTCATCAACATGTCTACAAACGCACCTTCAACCCCAAACCAAGGGGAAACTGAACCGCATAACGGCCTCTCTGCTCAAATCCCTAAGAGGAAGAGGAAGAGGAGCACAGTGGCAATCAACGCTGCCTCGATTGACTCAGTGAGGGAATCAACAACAGCTCAGTTCACATCACTGCACGACCGTTTCGACCGGCTAGAGGCCATGCTCGGGCAACTAGCCCCCACCAACGACCATTGCTGCCGGGGGGCTTCCCCGTCAACCAGCCGGCGCACTTCTTCGGGATGTGACACCTTTTCTGACCCCCTCCAGTCCGAAGAAGAGGAGGTGGAGGATGACCGGGACACCCAGTGGGCGCGCTTTCTCCTTATGAACCTTCAGGACATTGGTAATCACGACGTCAAGGAGAGGCTTAAGCGGCACTTTGACAACCTGACGGTTGAAGCGCTGCGGACTGGGCAGGCGCCGGCAGCTGTAATAGCTGAAGAGAAGGACGGCGAAATCCCCCAGGCGTGTGCACGTGGATATTTCCAAGGCATTGACGCCGATGGATATCTGATAACGGGGGAAATTGACTATGAGTCAGAGTGACCAACGGGATCTACTTAAGGTAATTGGGCTTAATTGCAAATTGAGCCCGCTCCCAGGCTACTGCCCTCATCGTCTATGCCGTACCTCACTCCCCATACTGCCCAGTCTCAGCATGGAAGCTCGCCTGCGACCAGGTCCCTACTCCACCAACAGCCCCGGCCTTCCTACTGCCGGGACCACGCCCCCTCACAGCTCCCCCACTAGTGGCAGTGATGGGGGAGGCCCTAACACGTGTGGGCAGCCCCCATGCTGCTCGTGTGACGATGCACTCCCTCCGCCGGGGGGCTGCGTGTGTCGCTGCACAGGCCGGGAGCACCCTGGAGGAGCTGTGCCATCACGGAACGTCGGGGGCGGGGCGCTCTGGCCTCTCAGCCTATGTACCACCTGAGCGCCTTACCTCTGTCCCAGCCCACCTCGCGGCGGCCCTTGGCCCCATAAATCGGGACAGAGACGGCACCACGGCCAGGACGGCCAATACCGCCTCATAGTGAACACTTAGACTTAGGACTCATATTTACTCGCATCTACTCACTTTTGCTCGCTCCTACTCGCATATAACCATGTCTCTTAAGTAATAAAATGCCAAAACTTGTATACCATGTGTTGCTCTCAATTACTCAAACTTGGTAGCTCTAATAGCTGAAGAAAACGACTTCGAAATCCCCCAGTCGTGTGCACGTGGATTTTTCCAAGGCATTGACGCCGATGGATTTCTGGTGACGGGGGAAATCACGGGGGGGAAATGGACTATGAGTGACCAACGTGTTCCTTGGAAAATTCTGTATAAGAAAAAGTAGACTTTAAATATGTAAGATAATACGCAGCGCTTCATATAAAATGCACAAATTTATGCATCCCAATTGCCACAGAGCCTTTTTTTTGCATGTATGTTATTGTTTCACAGTATTTTTAAAAGCTTTTTTGGTTAATCTGACTATAAATAGCATATTGCAATGGTGTATTGAAGATATATGGTCGATTCTCACGAAACGTGCCCAATTCATGGATTTCAACATTATTTCCTCATTACTAAGTTATTTAACCAAATTGATATCTGTTTTTTGTATTTGAGTATGAATACCTAATATGTCTACATTTTGCAACTTACATTTTCACCCTTAACTTAAATATTTTATGAATTTCCCCTAAAAATGTATGATTTCTGTCCCGTTTTCACTGTTTTTTCTTGTATACTCTAATTTAACGGCTTTTTTTGTAATGAATTAATTATACATACTTTCTGGGGTTTTTTTTATCACTTTGTATACATTCTTTTATTTACTATTCCATCAGTACATAAAGATATGAATAAAATATAATATTTATTCCAGTCTTTAATCACTTGTACATTTTTTTTGTCATAGTCCGTGGGGGCACTTAAAACCATTACTAACAGCACAGTACATTTTAAAAAATATCAATTTATTCCAATACTTACTTCTAAACAAATAGCTATACTTATATGCATATTATAGTACTTTAAAAGTTTATAAAATTATTCAATTTATCACCTAAATACCATAAAATACAAAAGTGGTGTACTTTACCCCTGTCATCATTCGTGGGGGCACAACATTACAATATCAATTATATCTTACAAGTTATATATTATTATCAAATGATTTTTTCCAATTCATTAAGTATTAACCTTCCTAATGTCCCTGTGGTAAAAGTTGATTTGAATCAAAAGTATTTATTATTCATTTCACTCAATAAAGTCTATTGTCATCATTAGTGGGGGCTGTCATCATCCGTGGGGGCATTCTGTCATCATCCGTGGGGGCATTCTGTCATCATCCGTGGGGGCAATGATGGCTTATGGTGATATTCTGTCATCATTAGTGGGGGCTATCATTGATTGTGGGGGCATTCTGTCATGGGGGCTATGATTGCTTGTGGGGGTATTCTGTCATCTTTGAAAAGAATGAAAATAGTATTAGAAATATTTCATAATACTAATGTATAAAGGTAAAGGATTATAATAACATGATTAATTACATTTATTAGTACTATTTATTGAATATGTCTTTATAATTTAGGTAGGGTTATATGAATTAAAGAAATGTAGTTTGACCGGATTGTTCGTGTCATTGATCGTGGGGGCCCTGTCATGGATAGTGGGGGCGCTGTCATCATCCATGGGGGCATTCTGTCATAATTCGTGGGGGCATTCTGTCATCATCCATGGGGGCAATGATAGCCTGTGTTGATATTCTGTCATCATCCGTGGGGGCACTGTCATCATCTGTGGTGGCGTTCTGTCATCATCCATGGGGGCAATGATGGCCTGTAGTGATATTCTGTCATCATTAGTGGGGGCTGTCAAAATCCGTGGGGGCACTGTCATCATTCGTGGGGGCAATGATGGCCTGTAGTGATATTCTGTCATCATTAGTGGGGGGCTGTCATCATCCGTGGGGGCACTGTCATCATCTGTGGTGGCATTCTGTCATCAAATCCGTGGGGGCACTTTCATCATTCGTGGGGGCAATGATGGCCTGTAGTGATATTCTGTCATCATTAGTGGGGGCTGTCATCATCCGTGGGGGCACTTTCATCATCTGTGGTGGCATTCTGTCATCATTCGTGGGGGCAATGATGGCCTGTGGTGATATTCTGTCATCATTAGTGGGGGCTGTCATAATCCGTGGGGGCAGTGTCATCATCTGTGGTGGCATTCTGTCATCATCCGTGGGGGTAATGATGGCCTGTAGTGATATTCTGTCATCATTAGTGGGGGCTGTCATCATCATGGTGATATTCTGTCACCGTTCGTTTGGGCTGTCATCAATTGTGGGGCATTCTGTCATTCATCGCTAGGGCTATGATCGCTTGAACTATCTATTGAATATTTCTTTATAATTTAGGTAGGGTTATATAAATTAAAGAAATGGAGTTTGGCTGGATTGTTCATGTCATTGATCGTGGAGGCCCTGTCATGGATAGTGGGGGTGCTGTCATTGTTCGTGGGGGCCCTGTCATTGTCCGTTGGGGCACTGTCATCATCTGTGGCAGTGCTGTCATCATTCTTGGGGGTGCTGTCATCATCCGTGGGGGCACTGTCATCATTCGTGGGGGCACTGTCATCATTTGTGGGGGCACTGTCATCATCTGTGGGGCCATTCTGTCATCATCCGTGGGGGCACTGTCATCATCCGTGGGGGCATTCTGTCATCATCCGTGGGGGCAATGATGGTTTATGGTGATATTCTGTCCTCCTTATTAGTGGGGGCTATCATTGATTGTGGGGGCATTCTGTCATGGATCATGGGGGCTATGATCGCTTGTGGGGGTATTCTGTCATCTTTGAAAAGAATGAAAATAGTATTAGAAATTTTTCATGATACTAATATATAAAGGTAAAGGAATATCATAACATGATTAATTACATGTATTAATACTATTTATTGAATATTTCTTTATAATTTAGGTAGGGTTATTTTATAAATTAAAGAAATGTAGTTTGACTGGATTGTTCGTGTCATTGATCGTGGGGGCCCTGTCATGGATAGTGGGGTCGCTGTCATCATCCATGGGGGCATTCTGTCATCATCCGTGCGGGCATTCTGTCATCATCTGTGGGGGCACTGATGGATTGTGGTGATATTCTGTCATCATTCGTGGGGGCCCTGTCATAGTCCGTGGGGGCCCTGTCATAGTCCGTGGGGGCGCTGTCATGGTCCGTGGGGGCGCTGTCATGGTCCGTGGGGGCGCTGTCATGGTCCGTGGGGGCGCTGTCATGGTCCGTGGGGGCGCTGTCATGGTCCGTGGGGGCATTCTGTCATCATCCGTGGGGGCAATGATGGCCTGTGGTGATATTCTGTCATCATTCTTGGGCGCTGTCATCAATTGTGGGGGCATTCTGTCATGGATTGTGGAGGCTATGATCGCTTGAACTATCTATTGAATATTTCTTTATAATTTAGGAAGGGTTATACAAATCAAAGAAATGTAGTTTGACTGGATTGTTCGTGTCATTGATCGTGAGGGCCCTGTCATGGATAGTGGGGGCGCTGTCATCATCCGTGCGGGCATTCTGTCATCATCCGTGCGGGCATTCTGTCATCATCTGTGGGGGCACTGATGGATTGTGGTGATATTCTGTCATCATTCGTGGGGGCAGTCATGGTCCGTGGGGGCCCTGTCATAGTCCGTGGGGGCGCTGTCATGGTCCGTGGGGGCGCTGTCATGGTCCGTGGGGGCGCTGTCATGGTCCGTGGGGGCATTCTGTCATCATCCGTGGGGGCAATGATGGCCTGTGGTGATATTCTGTCATCATTCTTGGGCGCTGTCATCAATTGTGGGGGCATTCTGTCATGGATTGTGGAGGCTATGATCGCTTGAACTATCTATTGAATATTTCTTTATAATTTAGGTAGTGTTATATAGATTAAAGAAATGTAGTTTGGCTGGATTATTCATGTCATTGATCATGGAGGCCCTTTCATGGATAGTGGGGGTCTTGTCATTGTTCGTAGGGGCACTGTCATCATTCGTGGGGGCAATGTCTTTATTCTTGGGGGCACTGTCATCATTCGTGGGGGCACTGTCATCATCCGTGGGGGCGCTGTCATCATCTGTGGGGGCATTCTGTCATCATCTGTGGGCGCATTAAGGGCCTGTGGTGATATTCTGTCATCATTCGTGGGGGCTGTCATCAATTGTTGGGCATTCTGTCATGGATCATGGGGGCTATGATCGCTTGAACTATCTATTGAATATTTCTTTATAATTTAGGAAGGGTTATACAAATTAAAGAAATGTAGTTTGACTGGATTGTTCGTGTCATTGATCGTGGGGGCCCTGTCATGGATAGTGGGGGCGCTGTCATCATCCATGGGGGCATTCTGTCATCATCCGTGGGGGCATTCTGTCATCATCTGTGGGGGCACTGATGGCTTGTGGTGATATTCTGTCATCATTTGTGGGGGCAGTCATGGTCCGTGGGGGCCCTGTCATAGTCCGTGGGGGCGCTGTCATGGTCCGTGGGGGCACTGTCCTGGTCCGTGGGGGCGCTGTCATGGTCCGTGGGGGTGCTGTCATGGTCCGTGGGGGCACTGTCATGGTCCGTGGGGGCACTGTCATGGTCCGTGGGGGCGCTGTCATGGTCCGTGGGGGCGCTGTCATGGTCCGTGGGGGCGTGTCATCATTTGTGGGGGCAAGGTCTAAAACAATGATATTAAAAACGTCATAGAATTCAGAAAAAGCAATATTAGTGTTCCCAAATTGGTATACATAGTGTCCAATACACCCTTTCAAGTATACCAGAAGATTGAAAGAATTTGAAAAAAAATAAATAAAATCACCCTGTAGACCCCTATTGCTGTGAATTGGGCACGTTTCGTGAGAATCGACCATATATAAAAACCTATGACAATCGTTTGGAGCAGGTATATTAATTTTCTAATCTCCATTTTCACTTGTTTAGTGACATTTTATAGCCTAATCTCTGACGTTGGCAAAAAAATTTTGTCCAAAATGCAATTATTGAAAAACAGGATGTGGTTCCTCTATAGGCTATAGAAGAACCAGCTGTCAGACCCAATCATTTCCTTATCAAGTATTGATTTATAAACAGAGCTACCTAAATATTGGGGATAACATATAGATAACCCTCATACCCTGGAAATTATGAAAAAAAGGGTTGATAAGTGAAGTATGTCGATTGTTTACACCCCTCCAGTCTGATGTCGGCCCCCCCCCCCCCCCCCCAGGCCCGGCCGGTCAGAAGGCCCGGCAGGGGGGTCAGAGGACGGGCCTGTAATGAGAACCGCCCCCCAGTGTGGAACCACCCGCCACGCGCGGCGTCCTGTGTGACGTGAGCCTACTGGAGTCTTACACCACAGAAGTGCCGCGTTATCGGGGGCCGGACACGCGTCGGGTGATTCAAATTGGTCACTCCCGGCACCCGGTGACCTGAGTGCCGACAATAGACCAGGGCAAAAAACCCAAGCCGATTATGTCCAAAATAAACCTATTTATGAAATTTTGATATGACCATGCATGTTATGACATGCTTCTTTCTATATGTTGTGAGTTTCATATGTAGGAAATGAATATATTTAGAGAAAAGCTAATGTTTACAACCGATTCCCTATGGTGCAAAGAGGGCCCACATGGCACCGTTTTGAACCATTGGGACCCTTGAATGACATTTTTAAATGACATTTTTACTACAGAAGGTGACTAAGAGACCCTTGAATAAGAAAAAGGATTAAGATAGAATAATAGGTTTCTGCACAAAGCCACTAAAACTGGAGGGCGTACGTGTACACGAAATTATGGTGACGGAACAACATATACGAATTTGTTTTGGGTAAATAACTTTTTTTATTACAGAATATGAGTTAGATGCGCTCGATAAAATAAAAGGAATATGATATAATAATTGTTTGGTCGTTCAATTTGATTTACAAGATTAGGAATTATTAACAGATTTGAATTGTTGCTTGAATAAAAAATAACGCCGAAAATTTGTAGCGAAAAAATTGCCCTCCCCGGGGACAAGTCTTTCTGCTAAGGCTCCAATCTCAAGAATGGTACTCTCTGCCTCGTCCTCCGTCAAATTGCACGTCTTATACGGCCGCCTGCAATTGGTGGTTGGGGACGTCAACGGATTGCCAAGGTTGCAACTGAAGGTAAAAATGACGAAGCGAAGGGGTAAAACAAGGAGAAGCATCCAGAGATTTAAAAAAAAAAACGAAGGGGGGGGGGGAAAGGTGCCTACTTAATTGTAAGAATTGAGGAGCACATTCAGGGATTAGAATTTTTACATTAAGAAACGTTAATAAATTAATTAATCAATGTTTATTAATTTTTGCATTTATAACGAATGTTATACAGCCGTAAACAGATATATACATATGGGACATTTGGCTCAAAGTTTAACTGATTTAGGGTAAAGGCAGACTCACCTTGGACTGGTTTCCGGGTTGCATTCGGCTTTCTTTTCATATTGAGCTCCCGCTCCCGCGGGGGGCTGAACATGGGTGGCAATTGGACGATTATCATCCGAGATGACCATCGGTTCGATGACCATTGGTTCCTGATCAGAGAACTGAACTTTGGGACATGTGGGTGCCTGGCTGGGACTTGTTTCCTGGTTGCAGTCCACGGCTTTCTTTTCTTCCCCCTTTTGACCGTCATCGTCCAAGATGACCACTGGTTCGCGATCAACTACTTTGGGACTTGTGGTTGGCTGAATATAGATCGGATATATATAGAGTGCGTGAGTGTGTGACAACTGTAAATTAAATGAAACTGAAAAACGCTACAAAACCCACCCAACGCTACGGGATGCGGTGGGTAGGCGGTAACAAAAACAGGCTATTACAAATTATCTTTTAAATATCTTTAGCAAAAGAGAATGAACTATTGAAGTGGTGTGATTTAAATGTAACTTACACGGAGCTTAAGCCTTAGGCTGCGCTTGCCCTTAGTCGGAGTAAGATTCCAAGAGTTCGAGGTCATCCTTGCTCGGCTGTTGATAGATGGATGAGCTACTCGCTTGGCTGAGTGCTATAGCTACCAAGCGCCATTTGCATAAGTGCAGAGATTACACACAAACCAACCTTTGTTCTACTAGATTTAGGGGAAACCAATCTTTCAGGTCGCACCACACATGCATATGGCCAGAGTCAGGAGAACTGCGGAAAGACGCGCCCATTAAATTGGTGCTTACATGGAGTGTAGACACATTAAGACGCCGCCAAAGTTGAGGGTCTTAAAAGTATTATGAGCTACACGGACTTTGGTGGAACAATATAGTTAACACACTCTGATCAACACTTCTTGACACCCCAGAAGGCGTAGGGAAACTTAGAAAGTAGGAGTAAAATAGTAGCAATAGTACAATAAACACTGCGTGTGCAATAAGTCAGATTGTAATACTATGATTTTTCAGGGATAATGGTGGAGTAAGACTTACCCTCCTTGACACGTTTTAGAGGAAGTGGTTTCAGACAAGCCCGAGCCTGTCGAATGTATGAGTTCAAATTCTTCCCGTGATTATGTATAGGAGCTAGCTT
>CAKZFK010000317.1:0-18368 GCA_936440205.1 Lepidonotus clava | reverse complement strand
CGCCCGACGTCATGGCTTTTGCGGACTATTGTTCTCAACATTGTTTGACGTAGTTCGATTCAGGCAGGCCGAAATTTTACACCTTTCAAGTGCAAAGCCGAGGAGAAAGAGTAATGTCTATGGTCTATGCCCAGTCTGTCCACTCCTTGGGTGGAAGGATACGCATCATTGTTCTAAAAAACGCGAAGAAAGGGGTCTAGTTTGACAACATTCACATGTCCTTGTTTCTAGAAAAAAGGTTACTTTTTCATCCCAAATATCCATGATATGAAAATAAGGGTCTTTTTTTTCCTGGGAAATATGAAATTTCACGAAAAAGGGTATTTCTTGGCCACTAAATGTCTGCGTTTTGAAGAATAAGGGGTCGATTTTTTGGTATAAATGTCAGTGGAAAGGGGTTGTTTTCTATTTTGAAGAACGATGATATGTCCTACTTTGATATCTGAGTAGACAGACTGGGGGTCTATGGTGTAGGGGGGTGTGACTTCCCGGGGACCCACTCAGTTCAAAAAGGGGTATACGTACAAACTGCGGTCGGAACTATACCGGGGGCTGTAGCTGTGAATCGGCAATTTGGCTTAAAACAGGGGGCCCGGCTGTGAAATGATCTTATGGTTGTAACACTGAAACTTGGGAAACAATTATAATTTTTTTACATTATGAATTTTTATAGAGCACTGTAACCTTACTTGCTTCCTTGGACAATAATCTTGACATACAATTAGAATGGATATGACACAATTAATAAAAAGTGCCTGTATGTTATAGAGACCAAGGATAAAGCAACGCTTTTGAAATTAACTGCAGTGACCAGCTTTTAAATTAAGGCAACTGAAATATTGAAAAACTTGTTTGTGTTTATTGGATGTTCTTGACCAAGTATGTCGTAACTGTATTAAAATAAAAAAGTGTCTTTTTAACTTTGCAGAAGCTCAGAAGACGGATAGTGGGGTTGGAAAATTTCGTCAAAACGTGGGACGAAGCTCGAAAGAATTCCGTGAGGCGCCTCCTCACCCCCGACTACACGAGCGACGAGGAGCGCGGACTTTATTATCCGGCCGCGGTCGACAAAGACGGGAAGACGAAAGAGCGATATCACCGCCGCGTCAAACCGCTCGTGTGGGAGAGCGATGAGCTGAGGGCCTACAAAGCCCACCTGGACGAAATTGAGTATGACGAAATTAGCGGCCGTCAGCGGGGCGTTAGAATGGAAAAGAAGCGGAACAATGTCCCCGACGATAATCCAAAACGCCAACAGCCTCCTCCCAACACCCCAGACTGGGCGGTGAAGCCCGGGTATCGGTCGGGTATCACCGATGCACAGCCAATTTAACTTATTTCTAAAGGGTCTGTTTAAAGCTCTATTTTATGTGATGTTTATGTTTATCATCTTTATGTTTTCTTTATAATTACACTACGTTTAATTGTATGGTCTGTGTCACGCTGTATGTTAGGTCTTTGTACTTTCTTCAATTGTATAGTCGTTTTATAAACTTTTATCAAAGAACTTTGCGCTTCTTGTTTTGATTGTGGCATGCTCGATAAGCAGGGAAGTATTTCTATAGATATGTTGGTAAGACTCGCCTTATATTAGTCTAAAACCGTACGCGTTATACAGGTCCTTCTCATAAGTGAATCTTAAATTCATGAATACTTTTTATTTACGATACGAAACGCATTTAACTATAATGACCTGTCATTTTGTTGAAAACCCGAATGTGCTATTTCTTGAAGATAGACCACGAACTTGAAATCGATTACAATACAACACTTTTTTGATGAGTGTTATGGTACAAGGTCTCTACCATTAGAAGAGCAATGGAATGACACCTAGGCCTGTTATCAATAATAACATAAATCAATCATAAAAAGTGTATTTTAAACAAACATAAGCTCGATATACGATTTTTAAAATGATGCGACATGAATCATCTCTTCGTACTTATTTCGCAGTCATGAAAAAATAATGTTGCATGAAGCCGGTTTTAATTAAGAACTGTTACTTCTTTTCAAGTGGATCCTTTTTAGTTCGATTCCATGCAGTAAGGTGCAAAAGTAATTTTTCAGAAATTGTATTATGATCAAATACATCGCTGCCAGTAGGACCTATCAAAATTTACAAGTGACCATGTAGTCTCCTGATGAACCCGAAATACTTTCTAGGATTTGTATGGCACGGTGACCTATATTCTTTCTGTGAGAGAATAAAAAAACCTCTTGCATATAGTGTAACCCTTTAAAGTGGGAGTTCTCCGGGAGTTATGTATAGGTAACTTGGAGCTTCTGTGACATTGCAAAATTAATAATTTAAAAAACAAACAAGTCAATTTAGGTGTCGAGATTTATTAAGGGACAATAGCTTAATTAGCTATAGCCATAATTTCGGTTGGAGCCCGATCGCCAGATTGTGGCGTTAACCACATTTAATTCCACTACTAGTTTTGGTTGCAGACCTAGTTTAGCCTCAGGCCCCTAAATTAGGGGCCTGTCTCGCAGATTACCTAAGGGGTCGACCTAGCCCGAGCCAGAGTAAAAGCGCTCTTGTCAGCGTCATACTGCTCTTTCCAAAAACCGAAATTTTATTTAGCTACAAATTCAATTTATAACCATAACACTTGTATCGATTGACGCACGTTCGGCAGCATATTGGTAGTAAACACACAAAAATACAACATTTTTCACACAAGACTTAATCAAGGTCAACACGGCTTAAGTCGACTGAAGTATTAGTACTAATTGCAAGCTCACCGGGCCGGTATTTCCCCAAAAGAACAGGCTCTCCTATGCCTATACCCATGGTAACCAACTGGTAGCGTATAATGTCCTTAGTCATCAATCTTGTCAACATGATGTCCTTCAGTTTATTAACCTTTAAATGTGTGGGCAGTCGTGTCGATGTGCCGGTATAGCAGTCGGTCATTTGGATGACACAGTTCAATGTGTATCGTGCGCCTAGGCATATATTTTCGGCTTTAGTCAGTGTGATAGGATCGTCTGTTTGAAAGATATAATCTCCAAAATGTCCAGGGAACGTGCCTATTTTAAGCCATACACTGTGATTGCCCGAGACAAGCAAGTATACACGAAAACGAGCATCTGCGAAGATGCGATTAATTCCGGAGCAAACAAAGAATATGCTAATAATTATGGCTACGGCGAGGATAAGAAGAAGAGTGTACGAAGAGAGAAGTACCACAGTTGGGAATTCTTTAATGTTTCCGTCTCCTGGGTTGGCTTCAGATCCAGTGTCAGTTACGGTATGGTCCTGGTCCAACAAGGCTTGCAGGGTGTCATGAAAGGTGAGGCCGGTCATCGCATCGTGTTTTGGTGGAGGGTGACCGGTAAATGGAGCAGTGAGGTTGACCAACCGGGTACGGGTTACTCCAGGCTTATTGTGAACGACCCTAGGCCAGTGTCCGCCACTGGCAGCTCGAACAAATTCCACGCATGATACAAGAACCAAGTACGCGGCAGCTATATATTGAAAAAAAAAGAAAGAAGAGAACATGAAGGTTGTCATCTCAACTTTAAACAAACACCTTCGTTCCAAATTACCATGGCCAGGCTATTCAAACAGACAGAATAAACTATAACTGCCATATGGCCACACCCTAGAATTCAGAAAACTGGCCATATTATTTAATTAGGAAGGGCGACCCCCAGAATGAATACATATGTTTTACCTATTTTGAATAATTTGGAAAGTCGGCCATCGACTCGTATCACTTGTACAACAAAAGTAATTAAGAAGATTCTCACCAAGGGTGGCACTCAGGATTTTGACACTCATGATATTCACGTAGCCGTACACCAAACGCACTATATAACGAAATAAGCTGACCCTAAGTAGTAGCAGAAAGCTTAAGGTTTGACCTTCGAGCTAAACTTCGAGCTCAGTTTTCAAGGCAGATGAAATCCTATGACCAGTCGACCTGACGGCAGCCGATGCGTTTCGGAAGCTGAGGAAACTTCACCGCCCTTTAATGGATAGACCCTAGGTTTTAATGGCAGGTGTCATGCCCTCACCAGTCCAGACGGCGGACGATGCGTTTCGAAAGCTGGAGAAACTTCACGCGCCCGACAAATCACGACAACGCGCTACCGTGACGGCCAGGCTGGAGGCGACATTAATCTCCTGGTAATACTGTGGCAGGCTGTTCTCGGCTTTAATTTCACACGGGTGTCTGAGGTTAGGAGCTCAAGTGCAACTACCCCTGGGTCGGGGCTGTGGCATGTCGCGGCAATTCGCGGCTTTCAGCTGGTGGGACCATAGGCGTCGGTCTGTACCATATATAAATACTTGTGTCGCGGTCGCAAATGGGGAAGGTTCATCGCCCTGAAGTGCTGCTGTCTAACTCAAGTTCGCCATGGCCTCGCGATCGTGGTGTTTCAAGGGTCTGACCAGTGACCAGGCAGAAACCAGAAGAAATATGGACACTAGCCGAAACCGATGGTGCGACACATGTAAACGTGCAGTTTCAAAAAGTACATATAACAGGAAGCATCTTAAGGAGCATGGTGAGTACCAGATAAATAGTATAACTAGGATAAAGTCACTTTCACCTGAAATCGATATCCTTCAAAACCTTCATAGCTAGCTTGCGCGCATAGATATTATTTTCAAATACCTACTATACTCTTAATGATCAGTTAGTGTTTGGAAAATTATCGCCAGCCTAAATCTTTTCTTGACAATTAAACAATTGTTCAAATAATGAATGACTTGAACAATGGACGTTATATATATGTATCCCTCCATGCATCTTTCTATCATAGCTTTTGAGTCAGAGAAACAACATTGGGTGGGAAAGTCTGTACTCTGAAACCCGACTGTACATTTGATTTATTATTATACATGTGTCTTGCAGAACCAATCCCATTTGGTTTACCTCAACGCGCTGGCAATCAGGCAGAAGTGGGTCTTGAGGCCGAAGCTGCAGATATTCAGGCTGAGGCAGGTAACCAGGCTGAAGCAGGTTTTCAGGCTGAGGCAGGTAACCAGGCTGAAGCAGGTTTTCAGGCTGAGGCAGGTAACCAGGCTGAAGCAGGTTTTCAGGCTGAGGCAGGTAACCAGGCTGAAGCAGGTTTTCAGGCTGAGGCAGGTAACCAGGCTGAAGCAGGTTTTCAGGCTGAGGCAGGTAACAAGGCTGAAGCAGGTTTTCAGGCTGAGGCAGGTAACCAGGCTGAAGCAGGTTTTCAGGCTGAGGCAGGTAACAAGGCTGAAGCGGGTGTTGAGGCTGAGGCAGGTAACCAGGCTGAAGCGGGTATTGAGGCTGAAGGTGGTATGCAGGTTGAAGCGGGTGTTGAGGCTGAGGCAGGTAACCAGGCTGAAGCGGGTATTGAGGCTGAAGGTGGTATGCAGGTTGAAGCGGGAATTCGGGCTGAAGGTGGTATCCAGGTTGGAGCTGGTATTCGGGCAGAAGCTGCAGCTGCTAATCAGCGGCAGGCTGAAGTCGGGAATCCGGGAGAAGCAGACAGTCAGCCTGTGGGTCGCAATCAGCCTGTTGAAGAGGCGGTACCCATGGAAGCCGATGAGGAGTCAGGTGATGATATGCAAGACTATTACGGTACCATGGAAGATTCCCAAGAAACGGAAGAAAATGATAAGCTTGATCCAGAGGCAGTCAAGATTCGCAACAGGGCCATCCGTCACTTAAAAGTGGTTTTCGGTGACGGGACGGGTCGTCCTAGCCCATTGGCAAGGCTTGTTAGTGGTACCCCTAATAAGAATATCCAAAGCCTATTTTCATGGGTTCTGTTCTTTCTTTTGCAGTGGCAGATCCACACCTTCACCAGTGATACGCAAATGGCTAAAGTTATGTGCTTCATTTGTGAATTATTGACGGTAGCAGGTAATGACCGGGTTTCACAAGCAGCGGAGGCAGTATTCCCCAAAACGATGCGGATGATGTACAAATGGTTGGGTACAGACCTAACGATGACTAATTACTCTATCAGTGTATGCTGCCCGGCCTGTTATACGTTGTCGCATTCTGTGTTGTCCACCACTGAGCGTGTGCGAGGTCTAGGCTTTTACACGGATCGTAATGGTAATCAGCAACCCATTAGGTGTACAACCATCGGTGATGATTTAAAACGCTGCAACAGGAAATTGTTTTATGAGACCAAGATTGTGGGGGAAATTACCTTCCTTCCAGTCAGGACATTCTGTTACCAGTCGCTCGAGAAGAGTTTGCAGGTTATGATGAAACGTCCAGGTTTTGAGCTGAAATGTAGAGAGTGGAAGGGCAGGAGGATACCTGAAGGAGTGTTTGCTGACATCTACGACGGTTCGGTATGGAAAGAATTTGACGCGAACAACGACGGCTTTCTTGATAATGAAAACAACTTGGCTCTTCAGATGAATATCGATTGGTTTCAACCATTCTCTCGGAAAGCTTCGATGTCAGTAGGGGGCATTTACCTAACAATACTTAACCTACCCAGAAATGAGCGGTACAGACTTGAGAACGTCATACTATACGGTATCATTCCAAACTTAAGTAAAGAACCTGCCGACCTTACCAGTTTTCTGAGGCCCCTAGTCAACGAACTCAAGGAATTCTGGCATCAGGGAAAAAGGCTTATAACCAACGATTGCCCAAATGGCAAGACCGTTAAGTTGGCGCTTTTGAACGTTGCTGCCGACCTGCCTGCAGGGAGGAAGACCTGCGGTTTCCTGCTACCTAATGCTATCATGGGTTGTTCAAAATGTCTGAAGGAATTCAAGAATTCAAACCGTGGAGGATTCAACATGGCGAATTGGACTCCTCGTACTCTGGACCAACACAAGGAGAGAGTGAGTGAGATTACAGCTGCATCCACCCCGAGAGAGAAAAGTAAACTTGAGAAGCAGTATGGAGCTCGTTCCTGTGTCCTCCTAGAATTGCCCTACTTCAATCCCATCAGGTAAGTTCAATCTCCAGGCCGAACAAATTTAAAGGCAAATCTTACACAGAATTATACCAAAATATTAACAATTTTAATTTGACATTTGAATAAACATTAATACAAATGTTTCCATTAGCAGTAACTGTATTATATTACATTCATTTCTTCAGGTTCCTCTCGATCGATGTGATGCATAATGTACTGTTGGGTAAGTGTTGAAGCTTGACCTAACGTTAATTAATGTTTAGCACTGATAATGTGTTTGAAATGGAACTTGCATTTGCCTTTAATTTGGACTATTAGTTCATTGGGGTTTCAATACCGATTTCACATATGTGCTTTTATTATTGGGATTCAGGGACTGCCAAGCGAATGTGGAAGAGGTGGACCGACAAAGAGTTGTCAAAGAAGAAGAAGAATTCAACAGATGACGTTTTACTAAGCGCTAATCAGGTGTTGACTATTGATGCTCGTCTGAATCAGTTTAAAGAGGGACTACCGGATGACTGCGTGGTAACTAACATCAAATCGAACGCTGGGATGTGGACGGCAAAGGAGTGGAAGAATTGGGTTACAGTCTCGTCTGGATACTGCCTCCAGGGCCTTTTGCCGGAGAATATGCTTCATAGCTGGCAGCGTTTCGTAGAAGCCACTCGACTTCTGTGCAAGCCTTGTATTACACACCACGAGATAGAACAGGCACACAGGAAACTATTGCACTTTTGCAAGAGCACAGAGCTCCAGTTCGGTTCTGATTTCATTACCCCAAACATGCATCTACATCTCCATTTAAAGGAGTGTCTCCGGGAGTATGGTCCAGCTCCCAGTACTTGGCTGTTCAGTTTTGAGCGGTATAATGGTTACTTGGGGGATGTGCCGACTAACAATCGCCAGATAGAGAAACAATTGTTTGAGAGGTTTCACAGGATGAGTCGTGTCAGTCAGGCGCGCGCCGAAATGCCGTCCAAACACGAGGGGAAATTTGTCAAACACTGCCAGCTGGGAGAAGGAGAGAAGAAAGCAAGAACGGTCCTGGAAACACTCGATGTACCCAATGAGCGAGAATTCGCGCGGTGCGAGAGCCTATGGAGTCTCACCGACGGCTTCGAGACAGTTAGAGAAGAAAAGGCGTGGATCGACTCGGACGATCTTGAGCTGCTCAAAAAAACATACAAAAAGATGTACCCCACAGAACAGGAGATCCTAGAGAAGTCATTTCTGCCTTCATTTTACGTGAAGTCTAAAGTCGTAAAATATGGCCCCATGACTTATTCCAGCACAAATTCCAGCAGTGGTAAAAAGTTGTCTAGACTAATGGCAAATTGGTACGAAGACGGACAGAATGACCCCCGGGAGCGACCGTGCATCGCCACCCACTACGTGAAACATTACATACAATGTAATGCAACCGGGCAGAAGAGGCAACATGTGTTTGCAGCTGTGAAGTGGTACCGACCCAGCACCGTCGAATCCAGATACATAAGTCCTTATACAATGTGGCACAAGGAAAAGTTCGAGCAACCTTCATGGGCATCTTTCCTGCCTGTTATGCGGATAAGTGGACATTTTGGATATGTGGTTGAACAAGAAAATATGATCGTATGTCCCCTTCGGCGCCACGACTTCTTGTAGATCTAGAGGACCTATAGATATATCGAACTCGTGCACGTAGTGTCCGAAATTAAGCTGAAAACGTATGCATCATTAATGAGATTGTGCACCACAAATATTGGATATGCACCCCCCGATATATGGGAATAAAAAAAAGTGCAAAACTTACAAATAACGCACCTGGCAGTGAGTGTGCAGAATCACGAGTGTGAGTGTGCAGATCTAGACTCACGAGTGTGAGTGTGATCCCCGGGTGAAGGCCTATAGGCCCGGCCTATAGGGTGCAGCAGCTTAATTTCGGACAATGTCCGGTGTTTTATATGCATTGTTAGGATTATGTGATTTAGACGCTTTTGCCAACAAAAGCAACATTTTTTTATTAGGAATAATTATATTACGCCCTAAACCTTATAATGTGACTACTTTCAAATTTAAAATAAAAGGTAGGAAATTACTTCGCAAGGTTACGGTGCCAGGATGTGCGACTTTGAGGTACGTTTTCTGAAGTTATTTCACAGGCTGGGGGTGTGGGGCCGTGTGCATTTACGGGTGGTTTCTTGAGTCAGGTGTCAGGACGTGCACATCCAGCTGCCAGGGCTGCGCTGCGCGAGCGACACCTTATGTAACACCTGACACCGGTCGCTCAGGCTGCTCGGCTGACCTAGATGGCCCCTCATTACCCTGCCCCCCGGGGGGGTCGGGGGGGGGGCACCAGCTTTATAAGGAGGTGCCCACCACGTGCACACACACAGTCCCGCGCCAGCCTCACGACCATAAAAGCCGTACGTACGCAGAAGTTTGCTGATATTAAACACAAGCACCACATTGTGAACAATGGCGACCGCGCAGAAAACCCGGTAGGTGAATCAGATAACTTGCCTATAATTTGATAAGATAACATGCCTATATAGAGAAGTAGTGTTTTTTCAGGCTTTGCGGGAGAATGACTTGGGGGTTACACTTCCATATATAGAGTGTTTGTTAACAAATGTATAATTGTGTGGATAATAGCTGTTACGTTTGGTAGATATTTTCCATTTTTTTTCGTTTTCTCCCCATACACGTAGATAACCAATTCCAGACACTTAAAGGTTGTTTTTTTTGGCTCATTCAAGCAACCATGTGCGGTCGGAGGAGGAAGAGGAATCCCAGGCATGGACACCGCGTGAGGAGAAAAATATTGAAGAGGAGGAAACGATCTGGATGGAACCTGAATGGACCGAGTGCGCGCCCCTGTTCACCCCTAAGTAGGTTTAAATTGTTCAACACTGTTGATGGACAGGGATGGAAGAGAAGCATGGAAAGAAAATTATTAACTTACTATCTGGTAGGATGACTATCGTCATGCCAAATAATGCACACTGTCTAAAACCCGACGACGGACTCGCGGTCGGACATAGTTGTGGTCGCTCGAATTCATGTAACATGCTGAAACAACAGGCTCTTTTTTGGACAATTTAAAAATTGCAAATTTGTCAGACTGGCACAATAACATGAAATAGAGATTGGATGAGAAAAATTGAGATGCCGATGATTTGGTAGTTTCGACCACCTATGTTGAAATGATGGACGGTGTGATGATTTTTGAAATTTTTTCCAGGACGCACGACCAACAACAGCTCCCGGACGGCCCATCAGAGTGGACGTGCGTCTACTGTTCGGAGGATCCGACCCAGGTTGGTACATTTGTATTTACACGATGAAGCTAAGTGGGAAATAAAACATGTAAGCGTATGAAGGGAAATATGTATAAACAAAACAAAATGATGAGTGGGGCGATTTCACGAGTACAATTGTTCTGAAATTTGCCAATATTACGAGGGACACGCTGGTATGTAGTAAGTGCAAAATTGACTTTTGCACATTTAACTATAACCACACAATTTTTTTCAGGAGCAGGAGGAGTACTTAACGGACCAAAGGTGGAAGGCGATGGAAACGTTTGCCGAAGACCAACACGCCACACAACCGCAGGCCATATTCTTGGATGGCAACTACAGGTACGCCGGGTTTTTTTTTCATAATAAATAATATTATATAGCGACAATGATTTTCGATGATGCTACTAGGCAAAAAATAACGAGGGCATAGAATCTTGATGTTGACGTTGGAGTGAACGCCGAATTTCGTACGGTTACTAAAAATTGTGATTGATGATGGTCCGATTAGTTCGTGCACACAATTTAAAAAAATGTGTATTTAAACATGCCTCCGTAATATTTCAGAATGTACTTGGTCTGCAACTACTGCGGCCGGTGCTACCACGCCGACTGTGAGGGGGGCGAGCCTGCCAGCATCATGTGCTCCGAGGTGTTGTGCGAGTGGTGCGCCGAGGATAAAGATTAATAGAATCGATTCAGCAATAAAATAGTACACTAGATTTTAACTACACTTTGTGTCAAATGTCCTTTTATTTTTGTTTTTATATAGTAACACTAGCTATAGGTTAGAATTTACCTTAAATCACAGCTTCACGCTAAACTATGTTTTTTGTGTGTACCTGGCAGTCTACGGCCGATCGTACAGAGTATATTGAACAGATAATGTGAGTCATAATATATGTTTCATCTAAATTTACAAATATACTAGATCAGAGTGAAACACAGTCTTTTAATGCCTACTAACTTCTAAGTACAGTGAGAGTAGAACACTGGTAAAGCGCGGCCATCAAATACAACCCACATTCCCCGTATAGGTCTATAGGCATAGAAACTTTGCTAAATCTGAGGGGTTCCAGAGACCCCCTAATTTGGATAATTCCCTTTATTGGTAGTTTAATTGCGTAAAATTTGTGAAATCGGAGGGGGGTCAACCGAACATGGGACCCCCCCCCCCCCCCTTCAATACATTCTGCTACAGACTGCAGGCTTTAAGCCGGATGGCAGGTGCACACCCCTGTAACGACCAACAGAGAGCTCCTCTCAGACTGGGGCAAATTAAACTCATGGGGCAAACTGCGACACAGCTCAGAATCCGTCCCAATCATCGGTTGAGACCGGGGTTTACTTACGCAGTGCAACGGGGCGTGGTGGGGCGTGGCCCGGTAAGGGTTACACCGTCAGGCGGTCTCTGGGTCGGGCACCCGGGTCGGGCCCTGGAGATTAATCCTCCATCACGCAGGGCTCTCTCCCTCACTCCCTCCCAGTCTATCCCGACAGATTACTAGTTTTAGCGGGGCAGGAGCCTTGATTTGTGAAGACGTGGAGAAATGGCAATGTTTGACCCCATCGTAAGGCCCGTGGAGGAACCTACCCGTCGGAAAATCAATCACCTGCAGCATCAAGTCGGCGGTAAAATGGATAAGTCATTTCACCGGCGACCTGATGTGTTTTCTCTGCACGGGTTCGAATCCTGTAAATGCCTGGGTAAACTTGACGTATCGTCCGTCATACGGCAATACGCCTTTTTTCTGTTCATAATTTTAAAGTGTCATTATTATTGTACTATTTTATATCAATATTATCTAATTCACGAATATGTCTTGGTAGGGAAAACCAGTGTTTAGCACCCCTGTAATAAGCTAAGGGGATTTCCAGAGATGAAAGTGGTCCATGAGAAAAAAAAAGTGTAAATTCATCCTCGAAGAATTGCATGCATTTACGGGAGGGTCGAGTATTAACATATTATTATTTGTTTAATTCTCCGAATTTTGTATTTATCTTAATTATTGCTCATTTTTGACTTTAAACATATCAATTTGTTCACAATTATGTTAAAGAATGTTTTCCGTAGAAAAAATCCTACTTTGATTTATGATTTCAGACTTTTCTATCATCACTGTCGGAATAATTTAATGCTCCACAGGACAGAGACCACATGCTGTGTCTATCGCCCAACCCCCGTTCTTCCCCCACATCACATAACCATCTGCAGCTGGTCACCAGACACCCCTGACCACAGGGCTACCCATGACGGGGATAAGACTACAAATTCAGAATATAAAACTATAAATATTTCATATGGAAAAAAACAACAAAATACGTACATTTTCCTTGGTGTTAGGACTAAGAATGAACAATATATACAAATGCTCAGTACATTCTGATGTGAAATTAGTTTCTGAAATTAAAGTGTGAACAAAATGTTGCATAAATTTATATTTGCAATTCCAATGGGACTCCCCATATGAATCCGATCCTCCACTTTCTCCTTTTCCACTTCATACTGGGAAGGGGGCCCTTTCAAGGATACTACCCACTGCCAAACTACCGCCCGCCCCTTCTTTTTCTCACCGATCCCTCCTAAATTCTAGTTGACCACGTGCACCTCTTGTTTATGGCCCTAGACCCTTAAATTCGAGACGGCGACATGGCCCTTTTTGGGCTTAGTGACATGGGACAGGGCTAATTCTTAAATTCGACAGGGCAACATGGATGTTTCTTAAAATTGACATGCGACATTGGGACCCCCCCCCCATCAAGGGCCCCTTGTTTGTCAGGGAAGACTCACATCACCGCCCCCAAAATTCTGGTTCTGTACATGTCAGTACCAGGAAATATGCCTAAATACCCCAAACTGCTTAATCTAATAATACTGGGTATGCAGAAGGTTTAATTCAGTTTGGCAGGTATCCAAGTCTATCAATACTAGACTTTATCTCTTGATGGCTCCTGGTTGATATGTTTAAATCCATACAGTCAATTTCACTAAGCTACGATCTGTTCATACCAGTGGGTATTTGGATGGTCCCTAGCCCGGGTAAGTTAAGCAACATTGAGACCGGTTGTTACTTGGATGGTGGCCTGCCCGTGTTCAAATCTATTTGAATACATTTTTTTCGTTCATGGTCGTCCTGGTTTCAATTTAATCCACCAGGTGTCGCTGGAGGAAAGATCAGTCTACACTATCACTCTGCCACCTCGACGCTCGCTAACTGCGAATCATGGATGACGATTCTGGCGCGGAGGGGTCATTCGCCGCAGATTGTCTACACTATACTAGAAGTAGGACGCGGTGTATTGCATCAGTCCTGTGGTTCGGATATAAAAGGCCTCTATCGGCCACAACCGTCCGGCGAGCCGTGACGCTGGGCCACTAATGAATTATTCGAGCCCCTCGTGGGTTCGACCCCCACTAGATTCGTTAGGCCCGGCCTAACAAAACGATTGTCGTTTCCCCAGCGTCAACATGACACTCGCCACTTTTGTGAGTTTTTACTATAATATGTATTGAAACCAGATATATATATACGTTGATAAGTTTGAGACATAAATCTGTACGATTCAAAACATGTCAATATCCCACCCCCCCGCTTTCCTCCATTAATTACACTTAG
Source organism: Lepidonotus clava (assembly GCA_936440205.1). Taxonomy (NCBI): domain Eukaryota; kingdom Metazoa; phylum Annelida; class Polychaeta; order Phyllodocida; family Polynoidae; genus Lepidonotus; species Lepidonotus clava. The sequence goes on along the minus strand of CAKZFK010000317.1, from coordinate 4,591 downwards.
GCCTACAGAATACCTTTGGATACAGGTTGTCAGATTAACTGTGATAGGAAAGCGCATTAATGGAATTAACACGTTGAAGCTGGAAAGGGGGGATTGTTTTGTTAAAGCTGCAACTACTGCAATGGAATAGATTTTCGATGATGCTACTAGGCAAAAAATAACGAGGGCATAGAATCTTATATGTGTACCTTTTGTGTGTACCTGGCAGTCTACGGCCGATCGTACAGAGTATATTGAACAGATAATGTGAGTCATAATATATGTTTCATCTAAATTTACAAATATACTAGATCAGAGTGAAACACAGTCTTTTAATGCCTACTAACTTCTAAGTACAGTGAGAGTAGAACACTGGTAAAGCGCGGCCATCAAATACAACCCACATTCCCCGTATAGGTCTATAGGCATAGAAACTTTGCTAAATCTGAGGGGTTCCAGAGACCCCCTAATTTGGATAATTCCCTTTATTGGTAGTTTAATTGCGTAAAATTTGAGAAATCGGAGGGGGGTCAACCAAACATGGGGACCCCCCCCCCCCCCCCACACCCGCCCCGAGGGGGGGGGGGGGGCGGGGGGGAACTGGATACGCCACTGCTGGCAATTATATTGGTGCCTGAATGGAGTGTGGGTACGTTAAGACGCCGAGAAGGTTGGGCGTGTGAAGAGAACTATGAGCGGATGGGACTATTGTGACACAATATAGTTAACACCCCCTGACTTACACTTATATACACGCCAGAAGGGCAAGGGAAACTTTGAGGTGGGCGCAAAAGTATTACCTAACACGCCCACTGCTATGGGTGGTATAATGATACTATGATTTTTCAGGGATAATCGTGGAGTAAGACTTACACTCCTTGACACGTTTTAGAGGAAGTGGTTTCAGACAAGCCCGAGCCTGTCGAATGTATGAGTTCAAATTCTTCCCGTGACACTATTGTGATCATAACTCTTGATCTAAGAATGGAACTATTGCTTTGTAAATTTTGGGTATATAACATTCTTCTGACATTTGAAATGAGGACACTTTCAAACAATAAAGAATCTTTAAGGTAGGTTAGAGCTCTGCATTGTACACGAAAAGTTAGTCTAAGGCAATCTAACCACTATTTTTCAAGCAATAATCTCCTTAGATATTAGTCCTAGGGCATAGGACAAACATCTTGGAACATCCTTTCCCTGTGTTGAGTCACAATGCTAGAGGCTGATGCTGAATACAAAACGGCGCGGTGAAGTTTTTTTAACATCAATTTTTTTTCTTTTTCAATGTTTAGGCTATCAGATCGCTTTAGGTGGTTATGTTTTTACTAAGATCATAGATTTGACCGGTTCCAACAATGCTATGACGACGAGGGATATTGGTATATCATAAACAAGAATTGCGTTCCAATATAAAGAGCAGATGAACACGATTTGTCCTCAGAGCAATTCGCAGGCTGTTCTGATTTTAACGTCGTATACTTCATCTGTTCATGTATACGAGTTACAAGAAACAACGTTTTACTGTTGTTTGATATTAAAGAGAGGAGCCAGTGAAATTTGAATTTCGTTGAATTTCCATTACACACTTTAGATTTAATGCTATCTTAAAGGTACATTACATTCTTAGTGCTCTGGATAGCACCAATTATATAAAATCTGGGACTCTTTTGAGAAAACATTCTGAGTGCTCTGTGCACCTAAAAATGGACGTCTGTGTGTGACGTCACACAAAATGACAGTTATATTTAAATTTTAAATTCCTAAATTCCATAAAAAAAATAACTTATTTTTTCAAATTTTCTTTTATAAATCATTTAATTTGGTGATTTTAATCTCTTTTAGACTTATAAAGTACTTTTAATAAATTTCTTATTGCATTTTTTTCAGTTTTATAGTTTTTCAGCTGTTCTGCTTGTGACGTCACAGATAATGCTCAGTGCAAGGTGCATCAGGATGCACACTGAGAGACTGACTATTATTCAGAAAATGTTGAATAAAATAAAAACTGTCAAAGATAATTGTATGAAAATTGGCATGGTGACTACTCAGATGGTGACGATCAGGACACTGTGTTAATTTACAGTCACTGGCTCCTCCCTTTAACAATGCCTTTTCTATTTGTCTATTTACAGTATTTACAGTAATAATTTATGGGGTTTCAATTCATGCAGACCATGAACCAGGAAGAATAATTCCTTTACAGAATTCAAACATGTTGACATTGTTAGAGAATGCTACCATGTTGCATTTTGATCGTCACATAGATATAACACTAAAGAAGGTTAAACAACCTTGAGAATAACAGTTTTCATTGAAACTCAACTGAAATCTCAGCAAGAGAACCTGCCGTCTGGTTGCAATTTGTATCTCACGTGTTAAATATTGATAGGGCGCTGTCACTTCATTACCTTTAAATGTTGCTCAGTAAATCTTTAAAGGGAGTAAGCCCTCCAGGCAGAACCTTTGTAAACTGTTCCCTAAACTCTGACGATGATACGTCATTTTCCAGTAGAAGAATAGATATAAGCTATTCCTTTCCATTAGGATAATGTTGGACAACATGAAACGTTTGCACCTCACATATCTCAGGCTAGAATTTCACAGCTCATGTTATGATTCATTCTGAATCTCCATTCACTTACTGATATTAGCCCAACTCTTGAATTTGAAATATAAAAAAATCCGAAAGAAATTTAAAATAAACTGAACATGATGGTGACAATCGAAATTAGACATTACAGCATGTCCATGAAGGCCTGCACTGAAAATAAATCTGGAAAACTAGACTGCTAAAGATGATAATTGATGGTGTCAGCACACATTCACGCGGAAAATTAACCAAAAGATATTTATAACAGCTCTAGACGTCAACAAAGCTAAACAAGTGTATTTTTGTAATGTAATGGGAGGCACCAACAAACATGGAAATACAGATACCCTATAATAGGCAGCACCAACACATGTTGTCGGCGAGACAGCGCTTCCAATTCCCTTGCATCACAGACAATGATTTTTGTTCAGCCTATCAATTTCTCATTGAACCATTCAAATAAGATCAGACATAGAGTGTGATGATAATGATAATGGTTAATTCTCCCCTCCATGGATAGCTGATTTACAGTATGTCAAGCACCTGCAGGTTAATGATTTCGACAAAGGCCCTAGAAAAAACTACTGATAATATACAGATAATTGTTATATAATATATCAATAACTAACACATTTTCAAACTTCTTACAAAATATTTGATTTATATGACACACATCAAAAGTATTGATGACTAGATTATAAACATCTTAAACTACAAATAATGAAAATTCATAGGATAAAGCCATGCAATTTGTCGACATATTACCCAGCATGGGATAACCTGTAGGCAAAACTAAAGAAATTGGCGGCCGTTTTCGTTGTCGCAGCTAAGGGTTAATGTTGCTTAGATATCTAAGTAACTGAACCCATTTCTATGGTTTGGCATAAATTTATGGTGTTCAGCTAATCACATAAAATCACATAAAATCAGTAATAAGCAATTACTTTACACATACATGATGACATGTGATTAAATATTATGTAATTACATGTATTACTGATTGCATGACAACTTTCAGTTTAGTAGGGACTATAGATTACATTTATTTGTATACTTTAACATAATTATGAATAGTATCATGCACCAGGAGGAGCAGTATACACGCTCAGCAAACCACTGCCCTTTAGTGTGAGGCTCCAGTAAGAATAGTAATAATTATTGTTGAATTTTTTTCCATGCATATTCTCGAAAGTAAGCTAAGGTTTTCATTCAATATAGGCCTAAACCTAGGCTACCTGATCTCAGAATGTGAATGCTTGATTTCATGATGTCCTCTGTGAAGTTCAATGTCCTCACTGCTTTGACAAAGACAACGCTGATCAGCTACTGTCTATAGCAATTATCAAAAAGGCCTTAGGGATATTAGGGTATCAAAGCGAATCGCCGACATTCTCTAATGCCATATAGAACTCCTTCATAGCTCAGAAAGTCAGAGGATCATAATCGATTTCCTTTTATTTAATTCACATTTCTTTATAATCCTACATATAAGATAGTAATGAGAGCATGGTTCGCCCTTACTTTCATGCATATACATAGAGGCTTTTAATTAAGTGCGTACATGTATACATTTTCAAAAATGTCGGAACCCCTCCCCCACCGACCCTCGTTGCAAACGCACTTCATGGAAGGATGCATAGTCCTTCTACAAATAGGCCTACTGTCTTTATATAATCTCTGATAATTCTATCGAACCGGTTAATCTAGACCTATATTTTGCGCTTTTTTTGTTTGATCAGGAGAGAAAAAAAGATGGTCCTTTCCAATCGACCTGATTGACTGTTCCATACTATTTCATGCACAGTTTTATAATAATTATTATAATCATTCCTTTTTATCCTTTGACGAAAACCGTTTGATATCCATTTGGTCTCAGACAATTCTATTTGAGGACAAAACATACTAATTTCTTGATATAATCCTTTTTTCATTTGTGTTTTTTCAACTTTACAATTACTAATACAGTGTAATTTTGTAGTGCGTCAGGAGGTTATTCCAATTGAAATAATGCGTCACATT
>CAKZFK010000316.1:12500-18443 GCA_936440205.1 Lepidonotus clava | reverse complement strand
TGGGTCTTTGGTCCTGCTACCCACTGCTCCGTGCGTGCACAGAAAGTGCCGAGAGGCTGCTGCCAGTCTTTGGCCCTGCTACCCTCTGCTCCGTGCGTGCACAGAAAGTGCCGAGAGGCTGCTGCCAGTCTCTGGTCTTTGTCCCTGCTACGAACTGCTCCGTGCGTGCACAGAAAGTGCCGAGAGGCTTTGGCAGTCTCTGGTCTTTGTCCCTGCTACCCACTGCTCCGTGCGTGCACAGAAAGTGCCGAGAAGCTTTGGCAGTCTCTGGTCTTTGGTCCTGCTACCCACTGCTCCGTGCGTGCACAGAAAGTGCCGAGAGGCTGCTGCCAGTCTTTGGCCCTGCTACCCTCTGCTCCGTGCGTGCACAGAAAGTGCCGAGAGGCTGCTGCCAGTCTCTGGTCTTTGTCCCTGCTACCCACTGCTCCGTGCGTGCACAGAAAGTGCCGAGAAGCTTCGGCAGTCTCTGGTCTTTGGTCCTGCTACCCTCTGCTCCGTGCGTGCACAGAAAGTGCCGAGACGCTGCTGCCAGTCTTTGGCCCTGCTACCCTCTGCTCCGTGCGTGCACAGAAAGTGCCGAGAGGCTGCTGCCAGTCTCTGGTCTTTGTCCCTGCTACCCACTGCTCCGTGCGTGCACAGAAAGTGCCGAGAGGCTTTGGCAGTCTCTGGTCTTTGGCCATGCTACCCACTGCTCCGTGCGTGCACAGAAAGTGCCGAGAGGCTGCTGCCAGTCTTTGGCCCTGCTACCCACTGCTCCGTGCGTGCACAGAAAGTGCCGAGAGGCTTTGGCAGTCTCTGGTCTTTGGTCCTGCTACCCACTGCTCCGTGCGTGCACAGAAAGTGAGTCTGGCTGCTGCTCAGAGCCTGGCAGTGTTTGGTCTTTGGCCCTGTCCCTGCTCCGTGCGTGCACAGAAAGTAAGTGCGACTGCTTGAGAGAGCCTGAAGTTCTGCCCCAGTCTCTGGTCTTTGGCCCTGCTACCCTCTGCTCCGTGCGTGCACAGAAAGTGCCGAGAGGCTGCTGCCAGTCTTTGGCCCTGCTACCCTCTGCCACGCTGCGACCGGACGTCCGCCGGAGTCGTGCTGGGACTCGAATCGAAGCCCACACTCTCCCCTTCGAAACGCTGCCTGGTTTGAGTCGACGCGACTTGCGGATCCAGAGATATTTGCGATGCGGCTCCGTCCACAAGGGGCGTGGACGGAGCCGCATTCAGCACTGCTCCTCACCCCGGGCCTCCCACGGGGCTGATCTGGGGCTCGAATCGAAGCTCAGCTCACGACCTACGAGGCGAACTTCGAACGGAGTCCCTGCGATCGACGGATCCAGAGATGTTAGCTCCGTCCCTAATTCTTATGCGGGATTTACCCCACGATAGCCCGTCAGGGGCCCGAGTCTCCTTAACCGGGGATCCCCGAGACTCCGTCCGTAGACCACCTCGTAGGGCAGGTCCTGAGCTTCGATTCGAGCCCAAGATCAGCCCTGTGGGTCGAGCGGTTGAGGCGCTGTGCTCGTTGCGGCTCCGTCCACACCCCTCGTGCGTGCACAGAAAGTGAGGAAAAGGGCTGACGGACAAAACGGGCCTTCCGGGGCCTGTATCTCCTCAACCGGCGATCGCAGGGACTCCGTTCGAAGTTCGCCTTGTAGGTCAGGTGCTGAACTTCGATTCGAGCCCCAGATCAGCCCCGTGGGAGGCCCGGGTGAGGCACAGTGCTGAATGCGGCTCCGTCCACGCCCCTTGTGGACGGAGCCGCATCGCTAATATCTCTGGATCCGCAAGTCGCGTCGACTCAAACGAGAGTGCGTTTCGAAGGGGAGAGTCTGGGCTTCGATTCGAGCCCCGGCACGCCTCCGCCGGACGTCCGGTCGATGCGGGGCTCTCATTTAAGCGACGAAAAAGGGTAAAAACGGCCTTCCGGGGCCCGTACCTCGAGAGCGGGGAATTCCAGGGATTCCCCGTCGAGTGCATCTTGTAGAGGAGGTCCTGGGCTTCGATTCGAGCCCGAGATCACCTCCGTAGGACGATCGGTCGAGGCGCGGTGCTCATTGCGGCTCCGTCCACACCCCTCGTGCGAGACGGTAGCGGCTACGGGCCAAACTCACTTTGTCAGGATGGTAGCGGCTACGCGTCCGTCAGGATCGCTAAACCAAGCCAGAGGACGGCGGCGGTTTCAGTCGAAAAATTTCTAAGTCCGAAATTTCCGGTTTTCGTCCCCTCAGGCGTCTCCTCCTAGCCCGACGGGCCTGAAATTTCGCCTATGGGGGCCAACTCGGCCTGCCGCATCTTTTTGTCGGGCTGATGGTAGCGGCTACGGGCGCTCCTAACGGCACTTTCTGTGCACGCATGCCGGAAAGCCCTGGGAAATCCCTCGATATCTCTGGAACCGCAAGTCGCGTCGACTCAAACGAGAGTGCGTTTCGAAGGGGAGAGTCTGGGCTTCGATTCGAGCCCCGGCACGCCTCCGCCGGACGTCCGGTCGATGCGGGGCTCTCATTTAAGCGACGAAAAAGGGTAAAAACGGCCTTCCGGGGCCCGTACCTCGAGAGCGGGGAATTCCAGGGATTCCCCGTTGAGTGCATCTTGTAGAGGAGGTCCTGGGCTTCGATTCGAGCCCGAGATCAACTCCGTAGGACGAGCGGTCGAGGCGCGGTGCTCATTGCGGCTCCGTCCACACCCCTCGTGCGTGCACAGAAAGTGAAACGGCCGCCGTCCAGGATGGTAGCGGCTACGCTTCTGTCAGGATCGCTAAACCAAGCCAGAGGACGGCGGCGGTTTCAGTCGAAAAATTTCTAAGTCCGAAATTTCCGGTTTTCGTCCTCTCAGGCGTCTCCTCCTAGCCCGACGGGCCTGAAACTTTGCCTATGGGGGCCAACTCGGCCTGCCGCATCTTTTTGTCGGGCTGATGGTAGCGGCTACGGGCGCTCCTAACGGCACTTTCTGTGCACGCATGCCGGAAAGCCCTGGGAAATCCCTCGATATCTCTGGAACCGCAAGTCGCATCGACTCAAACGAGAGTGCGTTTCGAAGGGGAGAGTCTGGGCTTCGATTCGAGCCCCGGCACGCCTCCGCCGGACGTCCGGTCGATGCGGGGCTCTCATTTAAGCGACGAAAAAGGGTAAAAACGGCCTTCCGGGGCCCGTACCTCGAGAGCGGGGAATTCCAGGGATTCCCCGTCGAGTGCATCTTGTAGAGGAGGTCCTGGGCTTCGATTCGAGCCCGAGATCACCTCCGTAGGACGATCGGTCGAGGCGCGGTGCTCATTGCGGCTCCGTCCACACCCCTCGTGCGAGACGGTAGCGGCTACGGGCCAAACTCACTTTGTCAGGATGGTAGCGGCTACGCGTCCGTCAGGATCGCTAAACCAAGCCAGAGGACGGCGGCGGTTTCAGTCGAAAAATTTCTAAGTCCGAAATTTCCGGTTTTCGTCCCCTCAGGCGTCTCCTCCTAGCCCGACGGGCCTGAAATTTCGCCTATGGGGGCCAACTCGGCCTGCCGCATCTTTTTGTCGGGCTGATGGTAGCGGCTACGGGCGCTCCTAACGGCACTTTCTGTGCACGCATGCCGGAAAGCCCTGGGAAATCCCTCGATATCTCTGGAACCGCAAGTCGCGTCGACTCAAACGAGAGTGCGTTTCGAAGGGGAGAGTCTGGGCTTCGATTCGAGCCCCGGCACGCCTCCGCCGGACGTCCGGTCGATGCGGGGCTCTCATTTAAGCGACGAAAAAGGGTAAAAACGGCCTTCCGAGGCCCGTACCTCGAGAGCGGGGAATTCCAGGGATTCCCCTTCGAGTGCATCTTGTAGAGGAGGTCCTGGGCTTCGATTCGAGCCCAAGATCACCTCCGTAGGACGAGCGGTCGAGGCGCGGTGCTCATTTCCCCGCCCGTGCGTGCACAGAAAGTGCGAAACGCTAAACCAAGCCAGAGGACGGCGGCCGTCTCACTCGATCGCTAAACCAAGCCAGAGGACGGCGGCGGTTTCACTCGAAAAATTTCAAAGTCCAACATTTTTGGGTTTTCGGCCCCTCAGGCCGTTTTGCCCCGGTGCTCGTTGCGGCTCGTGCGAGACGGTAGCGGCGACGGGCCAAACTCACTTTGTCAGGATGGTAGCGGCTACGCGTCCGTCAGGATCGCTAAACCAAGCCAGAGGACGGCGGCGGTTTCAGTCGAAAAATTTCTAAGTCCGAAATTTCCGGTTTTCGTCCTCTCAGGCGTCTCCTCCTAGCCCGTCGGGCCTGAAACTTCGCCTATGGGGGCCAACTCGGCCTGCCGCATCTTTTTGTCGGGCTGATGGTAGCGGCTACGGGCGCTCCTAACGGCACTTTCTGTGCACGCATGCCGGAAAGCCCTGGGAAATCCCTCGATATCTCTGGAACCGCAAGTCGCGTCGACTCAAACGAGAGTGCGTTTCGAAGGGGAGAGTCTGGGCTTCGATTCGAGCCCCGGCACGCCTCCGCCGGACGTCCGGTCGATGCGGGGCTCTCATTTAAGCGACGAAAAAGGGTAAAAACGGCCTTCCGAGGCCCGTACCTCGAGAGCGGGGAATTCCAGGGATTCCCTTTCGAGTGCATCTTGTAGAGGAGGTCCTGGGCTTCGATTCGAGCCCAAGATCACCTCCGTAGGACGAGCGGTCGAGGCGCGGTGCTCATTTCCCCGCCCGTGCGTGCACAGAAAGTGCGAAACGCTAAACCAAGCCAGAGGACGGCGGCCGTCTCACTCGATCGCTAAACCAAGCCAGAGGACGGCGGCGGTTTCACTCGAAAAATTTCAAAGTCCAACATTTTTGGGTTTTCGGCCCCTCAGGCCGTTTTGCCCCGGTGCTCGTTGCGGCTCGTGCGAGACGGTAGCGGCGACGGGCCAAACTCACTTTGTCAGGATGGTAGCGGCTACGCGTCCGTCAGGATCGCTAAACCAAGCCAGAGGACGGCGGCGGTTTCAGTCGAAAAATTTCTAAGTCCGAAATTTCCGGTTTTCGTCCTCTCAGGCGTCTCCTCCTAGCCCGACGGGCCTGAAATTTCACCTAGAGGGCCTACTCACCCTGCCGCATCTTTTTGTCGGGCTGAGGTTAGTGGCTGCGATCGCTCCTAGGGGGCGCTTTTGGCTTCCGAAGATTTCAAGGGCCCGGAATCGCCGGAATCGCCAAAATCGCCGAGGATTCCAATACCTACAAAGATGCGCCTAAAGGTCCCCTACACCATGCAAAAAGAACGGAGTCGATCCGTCGAGCGGTTAACGAATGAGAGCCCGAAAACCGCCGTTTTTCCCCGTGACGCGGGTCAGAAAACCTCACTGCGTTTCCCTTATATAGGGGGGTGTCCTCAGCCGCAGCTCTCAAAAATTTTCTAAGTCCAAAAACGCGCTGGGGCAGGCGTTTGGGCTGCGCGCGTCGCAACCGCTCGCGGCAGCGACGCGAGACTTGGGAACTAGGCCCTTCTCGAGCTGCCGGACGCGCTGGCGAGGTCCGCCGGAGGCCTGGGTCGAGCGTTTGGCCGCGGCGGGAGGACAGAAACGCGCTGGGGCAGGCGTTCGGGCTGCGCGCGTCGCTACGGCTCGACGCAGCGACGCAGAGACTTGGGAACTAGGCCCTTCTCGAGCTGCCGGACGCGCTGGCGAGGTCCGCCGGAGGCCTGGGTCGAGCGTTTGGCCGCGGCGGGAGGACAGAAACGCGCTGGGGCAGGCGTTCGGGCTGCGCGCGCCGCTACGGCTCGCCGCAGCGACGCGAGACTTGGGAAGTGAATCCGCGGCCGTCCGCCGGCCTGGCGTAACGATCCGTCGACGCTCGACGCAGGCTCTGGCCTGCGGCGGGAGAAGGTATGGTGAAACGGCGGCGCCGGCGAGAGGCTGCCGAGCAGGGTTTGGTGAAACGGCGGCGCCGGCGAGAGGCTGCCGAGCAGGGTTTGGTGAAACGGCCGCGCCGGCGAGAGGCTGCCTAGCAGGTTTTGGGGCTCAGA
>CAKZFK010000316.1:0-2500 GCA_936440205.1 Lepidonotus clava | reverse complement strand
GATCTGGGGCTCGAATCGAAGCTCAGCTCACGACCTACGAGGCGAACTTCGAACGGAGTCCCTGCGATCGACGGATCCAGAGATGTTAGCTCCGTCCCTAATTCTTATGCGGGATTTACCCCACGATAGCCCGTCAGGGGCCCGAGTCTCCTTAACCGGGGATCCCCGAGACTCCGTCCGTAGACCACCTCGTAGGGCAGGTCCTGAGCTTCGATTCGAGCCCAAGATCAGCCCTGTGGGTCGAGCGGTTGAGGCGCTGTGCTCGTTGCGGCTCCGTCCACACCCCTCGTGCGTGCACAGAAAGTGAGGAAAAGGGCTGACGGACAAAACGGGCCTTCCGGGGCCTGTATCTCCTCAACCGGCGATCGCAGGGACTCCGTTCGAAGTTCGCCTTGTAGGTCAGGTGCTGAACTTCGATTCGAGCCCCAGATCAGCCCCGTGGGAGGCCCGGGTGAGGCACAGTGCTGAATGCGGCTCCGTCCACGCCCCTTGTGGACGGAGCCGCATCGCTAATATCTCTGGATCCGCAAGTCGCGTCGACTCAAACGAGAGTGCGTTTCGAAGGGGAGAGTCTGGGCTTCGATTCGAGCCCCGGCACGCCTCCGCCGGACGTCCGGTCGATGCGGGGCTCTCATTTAAGCGACGAAAAAGGGTAAAAACGGCCTTCCGGGGCCCGTACCTCGAGAGCGGGGAATTCCAGGGATTCCCCGTCGAGTGCATCTTGTAGAGGAGGTCCTGGGCTTCGATTCGAGCCCGAGATCACCTCCGTAGGACGATCGGTCGAGGCGCGGTGCTCATTGCGGCTCCGTCCACACCCCTCGTGCGAGACGGTAGCGGCTACGGGCCAAACTCACTTTGTCAGGATGGTAGCGGCTACGCGTCCGTCAGGATCGCTAAACCAAGCCAGAGGACGGCGGCGGTTTCAGTCGAAAAATTTCTAAGTCCGAAATTTCCGGTTTTCGTCCCCTCAGGCGTCTCCTCCTAGCCCGACGGGCCTGAAATTTCGCCTATGGGGGCCAACTCGGCCTGCCGCATCTTTTTGTCGGGCTGATGGTAGCGGCTACGGGCGCTCCTAACGGCACTTTCTGTGCACGCATGCCGGAAAGCCCTGGGAAATCCCTCGATATCTCTGGAACCGCAAGTCGCGTCGACTCAAACGAGAGTGCGTTTCGAAGGGGAGAGTCTGGGCTTCGATTCGAGCCCCGGCACGCCTCCGCCGGACGTCCGGTCGATGCGGGGCTCTCATTTAAGCGACGAAAAAAGGGTAAAAACGGCCTTCCGGGGCCCGTACCTCGAGAGCGGGGAATTCCAGGGATTCCCCGTTGAGTGCATCTTGTAGAGGAGGTCCTGGGCTTCGATTCGAGCCCGAGATCAACTCCGTAGGACGAGCGGTCGAGGCGCGGTGCTCATTGCGGCTCCGTCCACACCCCTCGTGCGTGCACAGAAAGTGAAACGGCCGCCGTCCAGGATGGTAGCGGCTACGCTTCTGTCAGGATCGCTAAACCAAGCCAGAGGACGGCGGGCGGTTTCAGTCGAAAAATTTCTAAGTCCGAAATTTCCGGTTTTCGTCCTCTCAGGCGTCTCCTCCTAGCCCGACGGGCCTGAAACTTTGCCTATGGGGGCCAACTCGGCCTGCCGCATCTTTTTGTCGGGCTGATGGTAGCGGCTACGGGCGCTCCTAACGGCACTTTCTGTGCACGCATGCCGGAAAGCCCTGGGAAATCCCTCGATATCTCTGGAACCGCAAGTCGCATCGACTCAAACGAGAGTGCGTTTCGAAGGGGAGAGTCTGGGCTTCGATTCGAGCCCCGGCACGCCTCCGCCGGACGTCCGGTCGATGCGGGGCTCTCATTTAAGCGACGAAAAAGGGTAAAAACGGCCTTCCGGGGCCCGTACCTCGAGAGCGGGGAATTCCAGGGATTCCCCGTCGAGTGCATCTTGTAGAGGAGGTCCTGGGCTTCGATTCGAGCCCGAGATCACCTCCGTAGGACGATCGGTCGAGGCGCGGTGCTCATTGCGGCTCCGTCCACACCCCTCGTGCGAGACGGTAGCGGCTACGGGCCAAACTCACTTTGTCAGGATGGTAGCGGCTACGCGTCCGTCAGGATCGCTAAACCAAGCCAGAGGACGGCGGCGGTTTCAGTCGAAAAATTTCTAAGTCCGAAATTTCCGGTTTTCGTCCCCTCAGGCGTCTCCTCCTAGCCCGACGGGCCTGAAATTTCGCCTATGGGGGCCAACTCGGCCTGCCGCATCTTTTTGTCGGGCTGATGGTAGCGGCTACGGGCGCTCCTAACGGCACTTTCTGTGCACGCATGCCGGAAAGCCCTGGGAAATCCCTCGATATCTCTGGAACCGCAAGTCGCGTCGACTCAAACGAGAGTGCGTTTCGAAGGGGAGAGTCTGGGCTTCGATTCGAGCCCCGGCACGCCTCCGCCGGACGTCCGGTCGATGCGGGGCTCTCATTTAAGCGACGAAAAAGGGTAAAAACGGCCTTCCGGGG
>CAKZFK010000315.1:0-18768 GCA_936440205.1 Lepidonotus clava | reverse complement strand
CCAGGCGGGCGTGTCCCGTTCGCTGGTGTCGCTCGTTTTCCAACAGGCGCCGAATGTGAGCGAAGCCCGGCGGACGGCAGTTCTTGATGCTGCCGAACAATTGGGCTACCGACCCAATCGGATTGCTCGCAACCTGGCCCGAGGCAGAACCATGACCATTGGTGTGGCCATTGATGACCTGCATCCCTTCTTCGCCCGCGCCGTCGAGAGCATCGAAGTATGTGCCGAAGCTGCGGGGTATCAAATCCTGATCACGAATGGCGCACGCGATGCCGAACGCACCGCAAAGGCGCTTGCCACGCTTGGCTCACTGCAGGTCGACGGAGCGATTGCGGTCGGAGCCCGCACCGACGTCACGACCCTGGTGCGCTCGACGGCGAACATTCCGCTCGTGCTGGCGTCGTTCGAAGCTCCCTCGCCGGGGTGGACACCGTGAACAACGACGAGCTTGCCGGCGCTGGCCTGGTCGTTGACCATCTCTTCCAGCTAGGCCATCAACGCATTCTGCACGTCGACGGCGGGCAGGGCGCCAGTGCATCGGCTCGGCGGGCTGGCTACTCAGCTGCCATGAAACGCATTGGCCTGGGCGCGAACATCGACATTGTCGTCGCCGACTTCACCTACGAGTCGGGTCAGGCCGCAGCAGTGGCGATCGCGGACATGACACACCGGCCGACCGCGGTGTTCGCAGCAAACGACCTGAACGCCCTGGGCATGATCGCCGAGTTCAATCGTCTGGGAATCGATGTTCCCGGTGACATTTCGGTCGTTGGCTACGACGACACTTCCTACGTGGGTCATGGCGCGCAGGGCTTGACAACTATCCATCAGCCGGTCGACGAAATCGGTGCCCGCGCTGCGGAACTATTGCTCGATCGGATCGACGGAGGCCGCACGTCTGCGGTGCACGAGGTCTTGCCGCCACGCCTGGTTGTACGAGGCACCACCGCGGCAGCGATGGTGGGCACCAGCGGCTAGCTCACACCTGGCCAGTCGGCAAAGGACAACCCGGTGATGCGCTCATAGGCCTCGGTGTAGCGCGCCGTAGTGGCCTCGAGGGCCGATGCTGGCAGCGTGGGAGGAGGATAGGTCTTGGGCCAGTCCAGCGTCTCGAGAAAGTCACGCACCGGTTGCTTGTCGAACGACGGAGGCGTCGCCCCCGGGGCCCACTGGTCGACAGACCAGAAGCGAGACGAATCAGGGGTCAACATTTCGTCGGCTACGACCAGCTCGCCGTTCACGTGGCCCAGCTCGAACTTGGTGTCGGCGATGATGATGCCACGCTCTCGAGCGAGCTCAGCACCGCGCTGGTACAACGCAAGCGAGATTTCACGAGCTTGCTCGGCTAGCTCGCCGCCGAGGATTTCAACTGATTGGTCGAAGGTAATGTTCTCGTCATGCAGGCCGTCTTCTGCCTTGGTCGATGGAGTGAGACCGGTTGTTCAAGCTGACTCGCTTCGAGCAAGTCATCGGGCATGACCGTGCCGTGCATGGTGCCCGAGCGTTGGTATTCCTTCCACGCCGATCCGGTGATGTAGCCGCGCACGATGCACTCGACCGGCAACATGTCTGCCTTGTGCGTCAGCATGACACGTCCTGCAAGATCGTCGATGTCTGCCGCAGCTGGGACGTCGTTCACATCGGTCGAGATCAGATGGCTCGGTGCAATGTCCTTGAGCTGATCGAACCAGAACGATGAGATGGCAGTGAGGACACGGCCCTTGTGGAGAACCTGTTCGTTCATGACGACATCAAAGGCCGACAAGCGGTCAGACGTGATCATGAGATAGCGCTCGTCACCGGCGTCGTACATGTCTCGGACCTTGCCCGAGTACACGTGAGGCAGGTCGATAACGTACGCGGGTTCTCTCATGGCAATCTTCCTTCAAGTTGGGTGGCCGCAGATCGCAGGCTACGGGATCGGTGCCTCGGCGCGTGCGATCCAAACCGACCAGCCAATCACACCCCGATCGCGATCACGAGCACGCTGCCAGTCCGCTTGCTCGGCGAGCCATTCGTCGCTCGCCTCGCCCGGAAACTGATTGGCCCATGCCTCGGCCGCTCGTGCGGTTTTGGCCAGGTAGCGGTCCCAACCATTGTCGTCGGGATCTACACGGTAGATCGGGACGAGGCCACGCTCGTGCAAGATCCCACGTTGATCATCGATGGTCTCGATCAGCCCGTGAGTACTCCGCACCTGATCGAGATCCGCGTCGAGATGCAAGCGCGCCGCGCCAATCACCGCCACGCCTCCGGGTGCGAGCCGGCTGGCCAGTGCCGTTGCAGTGCCACGAAAGTCATGCCACACCCATTCGGCGCCGATGCATACGGCGACGTCTACAGATTCTGGTGGCATGTAGTCACGGGCCTCGCCCAACACCCACGTAAGGCGAGCGGCCGGGTCCCGCTCGCCAGCCTGGCGCGCCGCAGCAGAAATCATCCACGGGGACAAGTCCACGCCCACTCCTCGTGCTGCTCCACACGCAACCGCCCGGTAGAGCAGTTCGCCGTTGCCGCATGCGTAGTCGACAAGGGCATCGCCATCGTCGATTGCTGCGTCGATGACTTCGTCGAGCTCCGCCGAGGTCATTGGGTTGCAAATGGCGAGGTCGTGGTGCAGTGCCTCGAAGATCTCGTACCGGTCCCACGCGCCGGCAAGATCTGTCCCGGGCCGAACTTGGATGGCCGGATCAAGCTTCGGGCGGGGAGGTGTCACCATCGTGCGCTATTGCGGTCGATGCCAGCGGGACCGAACCAGGCACCGTTGCATCATTGTGAGGCGCTCAATTCCAGGCGTCGGCGCGTTCACGGTTCTTGACGTTCACGAGTGGCAACTCGTTGCGCCACTCACCGTCGCGGTCAGTCATCGCGGCAGCGACTGCGCCCGCAGTCGGGACCAGGCCGATTTCGCCGACACCCTTAATGCCGTAGGGCGAGTTGGGTTCGGGCGACTCGACGAGGATGACATCGACCTCGGGCATATCTTTGGGTCGGATGATGTCGAGTGAGCGCAGTGTTTCGTTGAGCGGCTTGCCATCGACATCACAGGGGAATCCTTCGCTCATCGCGTAGCCGAGGCCCATGTGCACCGAGCCCTCGATCTGGCCCTCACACAGCAGCGGGTTCACGGCGCAGCCCACATCATGAGCGGCGACGACTTTGTCAATCTCCCCCGTCTCTTTGTCCATGATCACCATTTGCGCTGCATAGCCAAAGGTTGAGTGGATGATCGGATTATCAACACCTTCGCTCAGCGAGTTCGTCCAGTCGACCCGGTACTCACCGGCGTAGTCCACACCAACTTTGCAACCGTCTGCCATGGCGTTTCGACAGGCGTCTGCTACCGAACCCGCACCCATGAGGGTGCCTCGGCTGCCGGTGGTTTGTCCGGCACCAAGCTCGCGTGTCGAGTCGACGATCACTTCGATTTGCTCCGCGTGCACACCGAGTTCTTCGACGGCAACTTGCAGTGCGACGGTGTGCACACCCTGCCCCATTTCCGTCCAGCAGTGACGGACTTCGACCTTGCCGTCGTCGCGAAAGTGCACGACCGCCTTGGCAATCTCTTTGAAACCGTTCCCGAGCCCCGAGTTCTTCAGGCCCAGGCCGAGTCCGACCGCTTTGCCAGCAGCGACGGCTGCGTCGTAGGCCGGTTTTACGGCATCGAGACATGCCTGCGCGCCGAGGCAGCCATCATCGAGAATCTGGCCAGGGCCCCAGGTGACTCCAGGGCTCACGACATTGCGGTTGCGGATTTCCCAACCCGAGATTCCCACCGCTGCGGCCAGGCGATCCATGCAGCCTTCCATTGCGAACTGGGCTTGGTTGGCCCCAAAGCCTCGAAACGCGCCACAAACGGAGTTGTTGGTGCGGGCAGCGACTGCTTCGACATCGATGTTCTCAACGACATACGGACCGCTTGCATGGCCGGCTGCTCGTTCCAGGACCTTCATACCCACCGACGCGTATGGTCCCGAGTCGCCGAGCATGCGGGCTCGCATTGCGACCAATTTGCCGTTGTCATCGCAGGCCAGCTCATAGTCCATGCGGATGGGATGTCGCTTTGTGTGGACCAGAAACGACTCTTCGCGCGAGAAGGTCGTTTTCACCGGGCGACGCAGGAGCCAGGCAGCAAGTGCCGTCTGCCCCTGGTTTGACATGTCTTCTTTGCCACCGAACGCGCCACCGTTTGACACCAGCTCGGTGACCACGGTTTTGGTCGGCACGTCGAGGATGCGAGCAATGTCGTTGCGATCATCCCAAATGCCCTGGCCCCCTGAGTACACCATGAGCCGATCGAACTCAGCGGCGTCGCCACCAGTGGTGGGATTCGTGAGCGGCAGCGAGTCACCCGCTGGGATCGGCACCGCCAGAGTGGACTCTGGTTCGACGAATGCGTGGTCGATGCGTTGGGTTTGAAAGGTCTCTTTGACCACGTGAGCGGCACCAGCGAACGCGAGATCGACATCGCCGCGGGCATAGGTGCTCGTAGAGAGCACGTTTCCGTCGAGCTGCCAAACCGCGTTCTCGCTGCTGGCGATCGCTTCGGCCGGGTTCGTTATTGGGACGAGACTGTCATACGTGACGTTGATCAGCTTTGCCGCGTCGCGAGCGATGCGCCGGGTGTCGGCGACCACCATGGCGAGCACGTCACCCAGGTAGCTGGTGCGTCCCCCGACGGGAATGAAGAGTGGCCAGTCTTTGTGAATCAGCCCACTACGCAACTCGCCGGGCACATCGGCCGCCGTAAGAACTCGCTGGACCCCGGGAACCGCCTCGGCCGCCGTAGCATCGATGGCAACGATGTTGGCGCGGGCATGCTCGCTGAGGTGGAATGCTCCGTGTAGCAGGCCGGCGGGGACCATGTCGTCGATGAACGGACGATCGCCCAGGCTGAGCGCACTGGCTTCGTACTTGATGCCTCGGGTGCCGACACCCTTGGGTTGTATCGCCACGGCCGTTTCGCCTTGGGCCAGCGCGACGACCGCGTCGAGGATCTTGGTGTAACCAGTGCAGCGGCATAGGTGCGCGCCGAGAAGGCGAGCGGCCCTCTCGCGGGTCAGGTCGGCGCCTGACTTGTCGACCATGGCCTTGGTCCGCATGAGAATGCCAGGCGTACAGAACCCGCACTGGAGCGCACCGTGAGCGGCGAAGGCATCGGCCATCTGCTCTCGTTCGGCCTCGGGCAGACCCTCAAGTGTTTGGATCTCTGCGCCCTGGACCTTTTGCATTGCTGTCTGGCAAGCGATCCTTGCTTTGCCGTCGATAAGCACCGTGCAACAACCGCATTGGCCGGATGGTGCGCACCCATCCTTTGGTGACATAACACCAAGTTCATCGCGCAGGGCGGCGAGGAGGTGCTCATGTCCACCGTCGGCGGTTGTGACGCTGCCGTTGAGTGTGAAGTCCGTCATGAATTGTCTTCTTCTGCCGATGCGTGTTTGAGCGGCGGCTCGATGACGCCTTTTTGGCTGGTGATTCGTTGGTAGACCTCGGGTCGCCGGTAGCGCGCGAAGTCGAACAGAGTGTTTTTGAAGTCCTTGCACTTGTCGAGGTCACACACCGCGGTAATTACCTCGTCGCCCGCGGTGGTGGCTTGCGCCACGATCTGGCCGCTCGGCGCGATGATGCACGACTGTGCGAGCGATTCCACGCCCGCTTCGGTGCCGCCTTTAGCCACGCCGACTACCCAGGTGCCGTTCTGGTAGGCCCCCGCCTGCATACACAGATGGTTGTGGAAGCCCTGCAACGCGTTTTGACCTGGATCTGGGGCGTAGTGAATGGGGGTGTTGTACCCGATCATGATCAGCTCAACCCCTTGCAGTCCCATCTCGCGATAGGTCTCAGGCCAGCGACGATCATTGCAGGTTGCCATGCCAACAATGCCGTCGAAGGCTCGGTGGACGCCAAAGCCCTCGTTTGACTCCTCGAAGTAGCGGCGCTCGAGATGTTGGAACGGGCGCCACGGCTCGTCCTCTTCGTGGCCCGGCATGTGGACCTTGCGATACTTGCCGACGATTGTCCCGTCGCGTTCAACGAGCATCGTCGTGTTGTAGCGGTGCGCCACGCCGTGATCATCAGGTTCGGTCAGCTCTGCGTAGCCGAGAGAAAACCCGACCCCCAAACGCCGGGCCTCGTCGAAGAGAGGCCGGGTGGCAGCGTTCGGCATCGAAGTCTCGTAGAAGTGATCGTGGCCGGCGATATCCGCCGTGTACCAGCGCGGAAAGAAGGTCGTGAGCGCCAACTCGGGGAAGACGACCAGCTCACACCCTCGGCCCGCTGCTTCCTGCAGCATGGCGATGAGCCTGGCCACGACCGACTCGCGAGAATGCTCGCGCTCAATGGGACCAAGCTGGCCCGCGGCGACCGTGATCGTGCGGGTCATGTGCTCTCACCGCTTGCTGCAGCGGCGGTTGGGCCGTTGGAGCGATACAGAGGATTACCTTGTTCGGAGTCGAGCAGCATCTGGACCAGCTGCACGGTGTCGGCCTCCCCCGATGCATCGCCACCTCGACTTTCGACGATACGGCCATTTTCCAGCAGGAAACCCTGCCCGGTTCGACCAGCGAACAGCTCGGGACTTGAGTACAGACGCGGCTTGATCAGCGCCGGATCGCCCTCTTCGGGGCAGAAGGTCATACAGTTTCCGCACTCGTTGCAGAGTTCGGTGAACAGCAGGTACTGCTGACGACCTTCCATGCCGTCCAGGCTCTTGATGTTGAAGAATGCATCGTTTGGGCACACGGTCACGCAGAAATTGCAGGCAACGCAGCCAAACATCTCAAGTTCGTTGTCGACGACGCGGGGTAACTTCTCGTTGCCAGACCGGTGGTACTCCGCAATGCCGTCGCCGCGGATGTTGGCCACGTGTTGCCCGCACGACGTGGCGTAGCCAGCATCGGAGGCCTGTTGCTGGCGAGATGCCTTCCAGCCAACGAGCTCGCGGTGTCCGCTGTCGGCGACCTCTTTGGTCAAAGCCTTGAGCATGGGCGCGAGACGTCCATAGCCACCGGGCTTTAGCAGATCCGAACATACGGTCGCCGGATGCACCCCCATGGCGATCGAGTCCGCGAGGTTGTTTTTGGTGATGCCTGCAGAAAAGCTCACCATGACGTCGCCGTCGTGACCAGGGATCGCCAGACGGCCTGGCAGCGCTTCGGACAACCGTTGGAGCAGCGTCGATGCCAGCACGTGGAGAGGCGGGCCCGACAAGTACATGGTCTCCTCGGGCATCCACTGCTTGGCGTTGTCGACGACCAACGTGTTGGTCAGCTTGATGCCGAACGCTCGGCCCCGGTCTTTCGCGTACTGGTTGAGTTCTTCAATGAGTTCGACGCCCCGCGCAAACTGCAGGTCGGCGGCGAAGGCGGCTTCCTGCACCGACACGTCGGTATAGCCAAGTTCGTCGTTCACGATGCTCGCGACGGATTCGTAGCCGAGCAACGTGGGGTTCAGCTTGACGATGACGTCGAGATCGTGTTCGTCGATGAGGTGTTTGGTGATCGACTCGATTTCTTCAGGCGGGCAGCCATGGAATGTCGACAACGTGAGTGTGTCGGCGATTTGGCGGGTGAAGCCGAGGTCGGCGAAGCGGGCCCATTCTCCGGTGAGCTCTGCCCGCAAAGCGTCGATCTCCGCAGTTGCATCTTTCATGCCTCGAATAAACGCGGCCACCTTGTCCGAAGAGATACCCGCAAGGTCGTAGCCAACAGACATATCGAACACATGCGGCCCGGGGTCTGGCCCGATGTGTTCGGCCAACGGCTCCCACTCGCGGAGAATCTCGATGAGCATCGAAGCCTTGACGTACTCGGTCAGGCTCTGGGGAACCAGCAGCTCCTGGCTCCATTCGATGTTGTAGCCAATCGTCTGCATGTCGATGCACGGCCGTTGAATGACCAGATCATCCAAGATCTGCACCGTCTTCAGTTCAAAGAGACGCGATCCGCCAAGCCAGGAGAGCACGATATTCGCGGCGAGCTGGCTGTGCGGACCAGCCGCTGGACCGATCGGTGTGGCGCAGGGCCGGCCCAGAAACTCAAAGCTGAGATCTACGGTGGCATCTGGTTTCCAGATGCGCGCGGTTGGAAGATCAAAGATCTTCTTTCGCGTTGCCCATTCGTGCTCAATGCGCCCGAGCATCGTGGCGAGCGACAGTGGGGTGAGCGGCGGTGTCTCTTCGCTCGTTTGCGCGGCTACCTGGTCAGCCATCGGTTGTCCATCGTGCGCTGCGGTTCAGGGGCTCGGACACATCACTGGTCGTGTCGCTGGTGATTGGCGTCGGGCTCATCGAGTGGTCGGTGCAGCAAAGCCCATTGGCCACTCGCCGGCTCCGTATTCGACGCCCGCGGCCTCTGTCGAGTTTCACTTGTACAGCATTGCTCCCAACCACAGACGTGACACTAACCAGAACTTAACAAAAAGTATAGTTATTGACCCTGCCACAATCCGGAAGAGCAGAGATAGTTATTGACCTTTCATTGCGGGCATGGTCGAGCTTTACCTTTTGTTAAGTCGCGCGTAGATTCAACGAAGCACCTCGACCCCTCGTGGTGCAAGATCAACCGTTACAACTCCTGCATAGGCGCTACAACCGGGAAGGATCCGCACTGATGACCGTGCTCACCACGATTGAGCTCGCCGGCCACGCCGGAGGCATCTACACGCGCATCTGGGAGCCGGACACCGCCGCCAAGCGTGGCGTGCTGTATTTCGTTCATGGATATGCCGAGTACGGCGGGCGCTATGCCCACGTCGCCGACATCTTTGCCCAACAAGGTTTCGTGGTTGTCGCGGCGGACCATGTGGGGCACGGACACTCAGCGGGAGAACGGGCACTCATCACCGACTTTGGTTTGGTCGTTGATGATCTCGGCGCTGTGGTCTCACACATCGAGCAGAAGTTCCCAGATAGCCACGGGTTGATGTTTGGCCATTCAATGGGCGGGCTCATCACGGCCAGGTTCGTGCAGCGCTGGCCGGCCCGACTTCGCGGCGCAGCGTTCCTTGGTGCGGTGCTCGGCGATTGGCAATGGGCACGCGACGTCCTGGCACTGCCGGACCTGCCAGAGGAAGACTCCGATCCATCAGGAATGTCGCGAGACCAAGCTGTGTGTGCAGAGTACGCCAACGATCCGCTTGTCTATCACGGGCGCTACAAGCGACCCCTGCTGGTCGCCGAGGTACAGGCACTCGATGAGTTCCGCGCCGAATTAGGCCGCATCAAGATTCCCGTCGCCGCCTTTCACGGTGACGCCGACCCGTTCGTGCCCTACGGGCCGACCGTTGCCGCGGTGAAAGCCATGCCGTCGCTTGACCAGCGCATCAAGGTGTACCAAGGCGCCCGGCACGAACTCGTCAACGAGACCAACAAAGACGAGGTCATCGTCGACCTAGGTCGGTGGATCAACAGCGTGCTTGGCTAGCGTTCTGTGGGGCTAACTCATGGAGTCCAACGCGGCGAACAGGCGTAGTGCCTGTTCAGCGGCCTTCCGTCGGATCTCCTCCCCATCCACTCGGGTCGCTGTGCCGGCCCGCATTGCAGGTTCGCCGTCGATATCGACATCGACGGCAGCAACGGTGGTCGTGTAGGCCAGGTGCCATGGTTCCATGGTTTGATAGGTCCAGGTCACCGTGTCATCTTTGGTCTCCGGAACGAGGTCCCACCCCGCCGCCAACCATGACCACGCAAGGTCGGGCGTTGCCAAGATGTCGGCTTCGCGGCTCTTCACAAACGCAACCCGGAACTCGTCGAGCATGTTTGCACCGATGCCATCGGTGCCCAGCGCAATGGGGTTGGCGAAGCGTGTGGGGCGGGCGTAGCCGACCGAGTTGTTCATGTTTGAACGGGGATTGTGCACGATTGTTCCCGCCAAGCCGTGATCGTCGGCCAGATGGACGCCGTGCACGATCAGCCAGTCATCGGCTGCCAGGCCTTGCAACCGCTGCGCAGCCCCGGCGTCGTCGGGTCCCTCTGCAACATGAATGTGCACGCCCACCCCTGCGTTCGCCGCGATCTCGGCGGCGGCATGGAGCGTGTCGTCGGAACACGTGAAGGCTGCGTGGACCCCAACCATTCCGCGACCACCTTCGGCGAGGAAGCGGCGATTCTCTTCGAGGCCCCGCAGTGCCCCGTCGCGCCCGTGGCGATCGGTAACGCCATAGGAACAGCTGCTGCGAACGCCGACCTCGGCGCACGCATCTGCAATCACCGTGAGCGAGCCCTCGATCGCATGCGGCGACTCGTGGTGGTCGATAATGGCAGTGCATCCCGACTCCAGCGCCTCGAGCGCGCCCAGCTTGGCCGACCATTCGAGCATCTCAAGATCGAGAGCCTGGTCAAGACGCCACCACACCTGCTCGAGCACCTGCAAGAAGTTGGCAGGATCCTTCGGTGGCGCTGGCATACCACGAGCGAGCGCCGAGTAGAGATGATGGTGGGCGCACACCAAGCCACGTGAATGGCCAAGTGGCCAGGACCTCGAGACCGCTGACATCGGTGCCAGTCAAGTCATGACGTAACAAAAAGTCAAGCAGCGGACTGATGGCCGAGCGAGCGAGACTACTGGTTCTCAGCACAAACAGCCTGCTAGTAGAGTGCCACTATGCGTGCCGGCCGACTCGAAGTCCTTGTCGAACCGTTCAAAGAGGATGATCCGGGGCCCCACGTCATGGCGGTGCTCAACACACTGACCGACGCTGGGTTCACGGTTGACATGGGACCCTTCTCCACCACAGCCGAAGGTTCTCTGCACGAACTTCTTGCGGTCGTGCAACCGCTGCTCAATGCCGGTTTCGGTGCGGGAGCAAGCAGCATCCAAACCCGCATCGAGCGCCTATGACTGCGTCTGCCGACGAATTCCTGTCAGCGCTGCGCCCGCTCGCCGACAGCCTCGGCGCGACGGTGGTGGCAACTCGTTCATCGAAGCAAGGTGATGAACCCATCGTCTGGCAGGGCGAAACGATCGCCTACCTTCGACCGAACGAGCTCCACGGGGCCCTTGAGCGCACCGTGACCTCGGTCGAACGGGAGGTGGGCACGAGGCTTGCCGATATGAAACGGGCCGAGAAGCAGGTGGCGATCAGGCTGCTGGATGAACGGGGTGCGTTTCTCTTGCGCGGCGCGGCCGAAGATGTAGCAAGTTGGATGGGCGTCAGCAAAGTGACCATCTACAGCTACCTGAATGCCATCGAGCGCGCTGACTCCTAGCTGTAGCTCGGTCGCCTCGCCATCCCGAGGTCGAAAGGAGGCTAGCCGAGCAAGGCCGCGGCCTCGATCGCACCGTAGGTGAAGATGAGGTCCGCGCCAGCCCGCCGGAACGCAGTGAGGCTTTCTATCAGGCATGCGTCATAGTCGATCCAACCGTTTGCTCCTGCCGCCTTGAGCATGGCGTACTCGCCGCTGACTTGATAGGCGGTAACAGGCAACGTCGTGTTCTCGCGGAAGTCCCGGATCACATCGAGGTACGGGAGCCCGGGCTTGACCATGACCCAATCCGCCCCTTCGATCTCATCGAGCCGTAGCTCACGTAGTGCCTCGCGTCGATTGGCGGGATCCATTTGGTACGTCTTCTTGTCGCCGCCTTTGGGCTCGCTATCAAGCGCCTCGCGGAACGGGCCATAGAAGGCGCTCGCATACTTGGCGCAGTAGCTATTGATGAGCACGTGCTCGTAGCCAGCTGTGTCGAGTGCACTGCGGATCGCCCCAATTCGGCCGTCCATCATGTCCGACGGTGCCACGACATTGGTGCCGGCCTCGGCTTGAGCTACCGCCATGGCCGCCAGAATCGCCACGCTTTCATCGTTCACGATCTGACCGTCGACCACCACGCCATCATGTCCGTCGGAGCTGTACGGATCCAGTGCAACATCGGTGATCACCATGAGTTCTGGCACGGCCGCCTTGATGGCGCGCACAGCACGCAGGTTCACATTGTTCGGATCGGTCGAACTGGTTCCGCGGGTGTCTTTCTGACCAACAGGCAGCGCCGGAAAAAGGGCAATACCCGGGATCCCTGCCTCGGCAATCTTTGCACAGTGCTTGACCATCAGATCGATCGACAGACGGGCATGGCCAGGCATCGAAGAAATGGCGGTGGACTCGCCCTCACCCTCCTGCACAAAAACCGGCAGGATCAGATTGTGCACACCAAGCTCGGTCTCGCGGGCCATCGCCCGTATTGCCGAGGTGCTTCGATTGCGACGTGGCCGTTGCTGCATAGAGGAGACGATATCTCACGATCGCAACGAGCCCCGTGCCTGTCAAGCGACCGGTGCAATGGTGGCGCCTGTCATGCCGCAGGAACCGAAGAACCGGCGGATGCCACGGGTACGGTGACGCTGTGGCTCGGTTGACCTTCCCCCGCCTCGCGGCGACCGATGTCGTCGCTGGCGCCAGCGTCGCGATGGTGCTGATACCGCAATCGTTGGCGTATGCGGAGTTGGCAGGGTTGCCGCCATACATCGGGTTGTTCACTGCGTCGTTTCCGCTGCTCGTGTTTTCACTGCTTGCCTCGTCGCCATACCTACAGACCGGCCCAGTTGCGGTCACGAGCCTGTTGACCCTCGCAGCCTTACCCGACGCATCGGCAACCGAACTGCCGGCGCTCGCTGCACTGCTCGCCTTCATGGTTGGCACGTTCCGATTCATACTGGGCATCGTCCGCCTCGGACAGGTGGTGCGACTCATGAGTTCGCCGGTCGTCATGGGTTTCACGTCCGGCGCCGCCACCGTGATCATGGCATCACAGCTTCCGAAAGCCCTGGGCGTGCAACCCCCCGACCGTGGTGTGCTCGGCGAGGCCGCATGGGCGATCGGGCGACCCGGCGAGTGGCTTGGCGCTGCGGTCGTTCTCTCGCTGGTGACCGTTGGGTTGTTTCTGGGCGGACGAAAGCTCAGTCCGCTCTTTCCCGGTGTGCTGGTGGCCGTCGTGGTCGGCATTGTGTACTCCCGAGTCAGCGGCTACGGGGGCGAGAAGATCGATGAGATTCCCGAGGGAATTCCGCCGCTGAACTTTTCGCTGCCGTGGGACCAGTTCCCGACACTGCTCATCGGTGCCATCATTATTGCACTGGTCGGCTTCGCTGAACCGGCGTCGATTGCTCGCACGTTCGCTAACGAGACCGGCGAACGATGGGATCCGAACCAGGAGATGATCGCGTCGGGCATGGCCAACTTTGTCGCTGCGTTCAGCGGCGGCTACCCAGCTGGCGGGTCCTTCTCCCGAAGCTCTGTTAACCGCCTCGCAGGAGCCAAAACCCGGTGGAGTGGCGGGGTGACCGGGTTGATCGTTCTCACGTTCCTGCCGTTCGCAAGCGTGCTCGAACCATTGCCCACGGCGGTGCTTGGAGCAATCGTGCTTGGCGCGGCGTCTTCGTTGGTCAAACCGCTTCGTCTTGCTCGCCTCTGGCAACGATCGAAGAGTCAGGCGTTGCTGGCATGGGCCACCGCAGCGGCGGTGATCGTGTTTACGCCGCGGGTCGAACGTGGCGTCATTGTGGGCGTCGCCCTGACCTTTGTCTTGCACTTCGCGCAGAAGTTCCGCATGCATCAACAACCTCAGCCCGACGGTTCGGTAACCGTGCAGCCAGACGGCCTGATGTGGATGGCTACCGACAGCAGTTTCGAGGCGGGACTCCGCGAAGCCGCCATGGCCACTACCGCCGGAGTAACCGTCGACTTCGCTCGCTCGCCGTTCTTGAACGACGCAGTGGTCGATGCCATGAACGTCGTCGACGATGAACTCAATGTGCACGGCTATTCGGTCGAATGGATCAATCCGCCAGACGGCAGCGAGCGAATGCTCAGCAGCGTGCACGAACGTCCGGTCGAACCGACGGTGCTTCCAGACGGTTTCTAGTGTGAGTTCCCCAGGGGAACTCACACTCGGTCTGGCTCTGCGGGAGGGCGGCGAGCACCTACGTTGGTTGCCGACTCGAACTGTTTCGCAATCTGCAGCAACGCCCGGTCCTGTCGCGGTGGCGCCACGATTTGCAAACCAATGGGAAGACCTTCATCGGTGAACCCAGCCGGCACCGATATTGCGGGGCAGTTCATGATGGTCACATCAGAGGCGACGCGCATCCACTCGACGTAGGTATGGAGAGCAACACCGTTGATCTCGGTGATGTATTCGGTGTCGTGGCTAAACGGCGGCACCTGTGCAACTGGACAGAGCAAGAAGTCATAGTCACCAAAGAAGGTGGCCACACGCTGAAGGATCTGCTCGCGCATGCGCCATGCCGCCATGTGATCGTCCATTGAAAGCGCCCGGCCGCGTGCAACATTCCACTTGACGGTTTCCTTGATCTGGTCTCCGTGCCTGTCGACGAGTCCACCAAGCGACAAGGCAAAGCTCCAGGCCCGAATGGTGTCGAACACCTGGCCGGCCTCGGTCAAGTCTGGACAGTCTTGCTCGACGATGTGGCCGAGGCCGACGAAGACGTCGGGCACCCCTTCGAGGGCGGCGGTGACCTGCGGGTGAATTGGCAAGCCACTCAGCTCGGGGGCCCAAGCGATGCGTAGCTGTCTGGCGGGTTCGGCCAGCGGTGGCGCAAAGAACGCCCCGGGCGTGTCGAGCGCAACCGGGCTACGCGGATCGTCGCCGGCCTGAGCAGCCAGAAGAAGTGCCACATCATCAACGGTGCGAGCCATCGGCCCCTCGGTGGAAAGGTGACTCCATGCGTCGGTCTTGGGCCACGACGGCACACGACCCGGCGATGGACGCAGTCCAACGACATTGCAAAATGACGCAGGATTGCGAAGCGAACCTCCCATGTCGGAGCCATCGGCAAGCGGGACCATGCCGGTCGCCAACGCCACCGCCGCTCCCCCACTTGATCCACCGCACGTGCGATCGGTCTTGTACGGGTTCGCGGTCGTGCCGAACACGGCGTTGAACGTCTGTGAACCGGCACCGAACTCTGGCGTGTTGGTCTTCCCCATCGTTATCGCGCCTGCATCCACCGACCGCTGTACAACTAGTGCGTTGGCCGTCGGCACCCGGTCTGCGAAGACGGGAGAGGCCGATGTGGTGCGAATACCCGCCGTGTCCGCCAGATCCTTGTGCGCAATCGGGACACCATGGAGAAGCCCCAGCGGCTCCCCTGCTGCGTGCCTGGCGTCGGCGGCCGACGCCATCTCGAGTGCGTGGTCAGCGGCCAAGGTGACTATTGCGTTGACCTCGGGGTTCACCCGCTCGATGTGCGCCAGATGGGCACGAACGACTTCGGTCGAAGAGAGTTCCCCTCTGCGCATCAGCCCCGCAAGCTCGACAGCGCTCTTCCAGACAAGCGATCCGTTCGTTTCCACGGGCCAACGCTAACCACACCTCCGAATCGACCGGTAAAGTCGTCGGCGAAACCGCAATCACACCGTGTGCATGCGGGCTACAAGGAGTTTGAAACGATGGCAGTTTCAGTTGGCGACAACATCCCCGACATCGAAGTTCGCGTACTGGGCGACGATGGCATGCCCACCCCGGTACAGACCGGCGATGTGCTGGGCAGTGGCAAAGTCGTGCTGTTCGCAGTACCTGGCGCATTCACTCCTGGCTGCTCCCAGGTGCACATGCCCGGCTTCGTGCAGAACAAGGATGAACTCGCCGCCAAGGGCGTTGACAAGGTGGCCTGCATCTCCGTCAACGACGCATGGGTTATGGGTGCCTGGGGCGAGTCCCAAGGCGCCACCGACATCATGATGCTCGGCGACGGCAACGGTGAGTTCACGGCCGCCATGGGTCTCACCATGGACGGTTCAGGCTTCGGCCTGGGTAGCCGCTCGCGCCGCTACGCAGCAATCATCGAAGATGGCGTTGTTACCAGCCTCGATGTCGAAGAAGGCGGCGGCATCGAAGTCTCGAGCTGCGAAGTCGTTATCGGCAAGCTCTAGCCCACGGCTCTCTGGAGTCGGCTTGTGGTTCCTGAGCGACCATAAGCCGACTCAAGAACCTCTCAGCCTCAGATCGCCGCCATTGCGGCGCCGACGATGCCGGCATGATTGCGAAGCATCGCTGGCTCGACGGCGGCACGGGTTGCGAGATGTGGGGCGAACTCGTCAAAGTTCTTACTGATGCCGCCACCGATGATAAAAACATCCGGTGACAGCAGCGCTTCAAGGGTGACCAGATAGTGGTTCAGCCGTTGCGCCCACACGTCGATCGCCAGATCCTCGGCCTTTTTGGCGCGACTCGATGCCCGGTCCTCGGCCTCGACGCCATCTATCTCGAGATGGCCGAGCTCGGTGTTCGGCAGCAACTTTCCGTCGTTGAAGATCGCGGTGCCGAGCCCGGTGCCGATGGTGAGCATGAACACCACACCGCCTCGATCGACGCCTGCGCCAACCCGCATCTCTGCGAGGCCTGCGGCGTCGGCATCGTTGATCATGACGACAGGGCAATCGGCGGTGCCAAAAAGCTCGGCGGCATTCACCCCGACCCAAGACGCGTCGAGGTTTGCTGCGGTCTCAATCGTCGAACTCGCGCGCACAACCCCCGGAAACGTGCATCCGATCGGCCCAGTCCACGCAAAGTGACTGACAAGCTCGGCAAAGACGGTCGCCATGGCAGCAGGCGTAGCGGGCTGTGGCGTAGGGGTACGGAAACGATCGCCAACGAGCTGACCAGCAACCACGTCGACAATCGCCGCCTTCATTCCTGAGCCACCAATATCTACGCCCAGCACGCGGTTCGCGTTCGAAGTGTCGTGGTGCACGGCTGCAAAGCTACCGGGCCGGTTCCTAGATGTCGTCGATCACCAAGTCGTTTCGGCTCGCAAAGCCTCGCAACAATTCGGTTGCGCGCTGCGCGGTGGCCAGCTGGTTCTCGACATCGTCTCGGCCGCCGCCCGCTGCCACAACGTCAATATTGATGGTGTCTGCCTCGCGAGATGCCATCACGATCTGGCCGTTGACCGAACCAGTCGAGGCACTGAAGCGTTCTCCTACCAAGACAAAGAAGCCCGAACCGCCGGCTCGGAACTCGAAACCGCCTACCTCCAGCAGATAGTCGTGCAGTCGACGCAGGTCGGTGTCAGCCACCTTTTGAATCTCGAACGATCGCACGTGCATACCTCGCACTGTAAGCACAACAACCATCGCCCCACACGACCACGGGCCGCATGTTCACACCGTGTTCACACAGCTCGCATGCGTGACGTAGTACCAGCGATCGTCTTTCCCGGCGGCGGCCGCGGCCGCGTAGTATCTGGCCTGTGAGTACTGATGCTTGGCGAGAGACTGCAGAACGAGAGCTCCGAGGCCGCGATCCAAACGATTTGGTCGTCCATACCCCAGAAGGCATCGAGGTCAAGCCGCTCTACACCGAAGCTGATCTCGATGGTCTGGACCATCTGGGAACCGTGCCCGGTGCGGGGTCCTTTGTGCGCGGGCCGCGCGCCACGATGTACACGAACCGTCCCTGGACCATTCGCCAATACGCCGGGTTCTCCACTGCCGAAGAGTCCAACGCCTTCTACCGAGCCAACCTGGCCGCCGGGCAGATGGGTCTCTCGGTTGCCTTTGACCTAGCCACACACCGCGGCTACGACAGCGATCATCCTCGGGTGTTGGGCGACGTTGGTAAGGCCGGTGTGGCAATTGACTCGGTCGAAGACATGAAGATCCTGTTCGACGGCATTCCGCTGGACCAGATGAGCGTGTCTATGACCATGAACGGCGCGGTGCTGCCGATTCTTGCGTGCTACATCGTCGCCGGCGAAGAACAGGGCGTGTCCCAGGATCAGCTTGCCGGGACCATCCAGAACGACATTCTGAAAGAGTTCATGGTGCGCAACACCTACATCTATCCGCCCGAGCCGTCGATGCGAATTGTTGCCGACATCATCGAATACACGGCCGAGAACATGCCCCGGTTCAACTCGATCTCCATCTCGGGTTACCACATTCAGGAAGCCGGGGCCACGCTCGACATCGAGCTGGCGTACACCCTGGCCGATGGCGTCGAGTACGTGCGGGCCGCGCTCGCCAAGGGGCTCGATGTCGATGCGTTCGCTGGCCGTTTGAGCTTCTTCTTCAACATCGGTCAAGACTTCTTCATGGAGATCGCCAAGCTCCGAGCGGCACGGCTTCTGTGGTCGGAGCTCATGGCGCAATTCGAGCCGAAGAACCCGAAGTCGTCCATGCTGCGCACGCACTGCCAGACCTCCGGTGTTTCGTTGACCGAACAGGACCCGTACAACAACGTGACTCGGACCGCGTTCGAGGCGCTATCGGCGGTGCTTGGCGGCACCCAGTCATTGCACACCAATAGCTTCGACGAAGCTCTCGGGCTTCCCACCGAGTTCAGTGCACGGCTGGCGCGCAACACGCAGCTGATCATGGCCGAAGAGACCGGCGTGACCCGCACCGTCGATCCACTCGCCGGCAGCTATTACGTCGAGTCGCTCACCGCCGAGCTCGCTGACCGAGCACGAGCAATCATGGCCGAGATCGAAGAGGCGGGCGGTATGACCAAGGCCATCGCCGCTGGCTGGCCCAAACTGCGTATCGAAGAAGCCGCGGCCCGAAAACAAGCCCGCATCGACCGGCTCGAAGACGTGGTGGTTGGGGTAAACAAGTACGAGGTCGAGAACCCTGAGATGGTCGATGTGCTCGACATTGACAACACCGACGTGCGACAGCAACAAGTCCGCCGGCTCGAAGAAACGCGCTCGCAACGCAATACCGAAGCCACCGAAGCAGCGCTGGCAGCACTCACTGCCTCGGCAATTGGCGACGGGAACCTGCTTGCTGCCTGTGTCCAGGCTGCCCGG
>CAKZFK010000314.1:12500-18839 GCA_936440205.1 Lepidonotus clava | reverse complement strand
GCTGCCAGTCTCTGGTCTTTGTCCCTGCTACGAACTGCTCCGTGCGTGCACAGAAAGTGCCGAGAGGCTTTGGCAGTCTCTGGTCTTTGTCCCTGCTACCCACTGCTCCGTGCGTGCACAGAAAGTGCCGAGAAGCTTTGGCAGTCTCTGGTCTTTGGTCCTGCTACCCACTGCTCCGTGCGTGCACAGAAAGTGCCGAGAGGCTGCTGCCAGTCTTTGGCCCTGCTACCCTCTGCTCCGTGCGTGCACAGAAAGTGGAGAGGCTGCTGCCAGTCTCTGGTCTTTGTCCCTGCTACCCACTGCTCCGTGCGTGCACAGAAAGTGCCGAGAAGCTTCGGCAGTCTCTGGTCTTTGGTCCTGCTACCCTCTGCTCCGTGCGTGCACAGAAAGTGCCGAGACGCTGCTGCCAGTCTTTGGCCCTGCTACCCTCTGCTCCGTGCGTGCACAGAAAGTGCCGAGAGGCTGCTGCCAGTCTCTGGTCTTTGTCCCTGCTACCCACTGCTCCGTGCGTGCACAGAAAGTGCCGAGAGGCTTTGGCAGTCTCTGGTCTTTGGCCATGCTACCCACTGCTCCGTGCGTGCACAGAAAGTGCCGAGAGGCTGCTGCCAGTCTTTGGCCCTGCTACCCACTGCTCCGTGCGTGCACAGAAAGTGCCGAGAGGCTTTGGCAGTCTCTGGTCTTTGGTCCTGCTACCCACTGCTCCGTGCGTGCACAGAAAGTGAGTCTGGCTGCTGCTCAGAGCCTGGCAGTGTTTGGTCTTTGGCCCTGTCCCTGCTCCGTGCGTGCACAGAAAGTAAGTGCGACTGCTTGAGAGAGCCTGAAGTTCTGCCCCAGTCTCTGGTCTTTGGCCCTGCTACCCTCTGCTCCGTGCGTGCACAGAAAGTGCCGAGAGGCTGCTGCCAGTCTTTGGCCCTGCTACCCTCTGCCACGCTGCGACCGGACGTCCGCCGGAGTCGTGCTGGGACTCGAATCGAAGCCCACACTCTCCCCTTCGAAACGCTGCCTGGTTTGAGTCGACGCGACTTGCGGATCCAGAGATATTTGCGATGCGGCTCCGTCCACAAGGGGCGTGGACGGAGCCGCATTCAGCACTGCTCCTCACCCGGGCCTCCCACGGGGCTGATCTGGGGCTCGAATCGAAGCTCAGCTCACGACCTACGAGGCGAACTTCGAACGGAGTCCCTGCGATCGACGGATCCAGAGATGTTAGCTCCGTCCCTAATTCTTATGCGGGATTTACCCCACGATAGCCCGTCAGGGGCCCGAGTCTCCTTAACCGGGGATCCCCGAGACTCCGTCCGT
Organism: Lepidonotus clava; assembly: GCA_936440205.1. Taxonomy (NCBI): domain Eukaryota; kingdom Metazoa; phylum Annelida; class Polychaeta; order Phyllodocida; family Polynoidae; genus Lepidonotus; species Lepidonotus clava. The sequence continues at coordinate 17,537 of CAKZFK010000314.1, read as the reverse complement.
AGACCACCTCGTAGGGCAGGTCCTGAGCTTCGATTCGAGCCCAAGATCAGCCCTGTGGGTCGAGCGGTTGAGGCGCTGTGCTCGTTGCGGCTCCGTCCACACCCCTCGTGCGTGCACAGAAAGTGAGGAAAAGGGCTGACGGACAAAACGGGCCTTCCGGGGCCTGTATCTCCTCAACCGGCGATCGCAGGGACTCCGTTCGAAGTTCGCCTTGTAGGTCAGGTGCTGAACTTCGATTCGAGCCCCAGATCAGCCCCGTGGGAGGCCCGGGTGAGGCACAGTGCTGAATGCGGCTCCGTCCACGCCCCTTGTGGACGGAGCCGCATCGCTAATATCTCTGGATCCGCAAGTCGCGTCGACTCAAACGAGAGTGCGTTTCGAAGGGGAGAGTCTGGGCTTCGATTCGAGCCCCGGCACGCCTCCGCCGGACGTCCGGTCGATGCGGGGCTCTCATTTAAGCGACGAAAAAGGGTAAAAACGGCCTTCCGGGGCCCGTACCTCGAGAGCGGGGAATTCCAGGGATTCCCCGTCGAGTGCATCTTGTAGAGGAGGTCCTGGGCTTCGATTCGAGCCCGAGATCACCTCCGTAGGACGATCGGTCGAGGCGCGGTGCTCATTGCGGCTCCGTCCACACCCCTCGTGCGAGACGGTAGCGGCTACGGGCCAAACTCACTTTGTCAGGATGGTAGCGGCTACGCGTCCGTCAGGATCGCTAAACCAAGCCAGAGGACGGCGGCGGTTTCAGTCGAAAAATTTCTAAGTCCGAAATTTCCGGTTTTCGTCCCCTCAGGCGTCTCCTCCTAGCCCGACGGGCCTGAAATTTCGCCTATGGGGGCCAACTCGGCCTGCCGCATCTTTTTGTCGGGCTGATGGTAGCGGCTACGGGCGCTCCTAACGGCACTTTCTGTGCACGCATGCCGGAAAGCCCTGGGAAATCCCTCGATATCTCTGGAACCGCAAGTCGCGTCGACTCAAACGAGAGTGCGTTTCGAAGGGGAGAGTCTGGGCTTCGATTCGAGCCCCGGCACGCCTCCGCCGGACGTCCGGTCGATGCGGGGCTCTCATTTAAGCGACGAAAAAGGGTAAAAACGGCCTTCCGGGGCCCGTACCTCGAGAGCGGGGAATTCCAGGGATTCCCCGTTGAGTGCATCTTGTAGAGGAGGTCCTGGGCTTCGATTCGAGCCCGAGATCAACTCCGTAGGACGAGCGGTCGAGGCGCGGTGCTCATTGCGGCTCCGTCCACACCCCTCGTGCGTGCACAGAAAGTGAAACGGCCGCCGTCCAGGATGGTAGCGGCTACGCTTCTGTCAGGATCGCTAAACCAAGCCAGAGGACGGCGGCGGTTTCAGTCGAAAAATTTCTAAGTCCGAAATTTCCGGTTTTCGTCCTCTCAGGCGTCTCCTCCTAGCCCGACGGGCCTGAAACTTTGCCTATGGGGGCCAACTCGGCCTGCCGCATCTTTTTGTCGGGCTGATGGTAGCGGCTACGGGCGCTCCTAACGGCACTTTCTGTGCACGCATGCCGGAAAGCCCTGGGAAATCCCTCGATATCTCTGGAACCGCAAGTCGCATCGACTCAAACGAGAGTGCGTTTCGAAGGGGAGAGTCTGGGCTTCGATTCGAGCCCCGGCACGCCTCCGCCGGACGTCCGGTCGATGCGGGGCTCTCATTTAAGCGACGAAAAAGGGTAAAAACGGCCTTCCGGGGCCCGTACCTCGAGAGCGGGGAATTCCAGGGATTCCCCGTCGAGTGCATCTTGTAGAGGAGGTCCTGGGCTTCGATTCGAGCCCGAGATCACCTCCGTAGGACGATCGGTCGAGGCGCGGTGCTCATTGCGGCTCCGTCCACACCCCTCGTGCGAGACGGTAGCGGCTACGGGCCAAACTCACTTTGTCAGGATGGTAGCGGCTACGCGTCCGTCAGGATCGCTAAACCAAGCCAGAGGACGGCGGCGGTTTCAGTCGAAAAATTTCTAAGTCCGAAATTTCCGGTTTTCGTCCCCTCAGGCGTCTCCTCCTAGCCCGACGGGCCTGAAATTTCGCCTATGGGGGCCAACTCGGCCTGCCGCATCTTTTTGTCGGGCTGATGGTAGCGGCTACGGGCGCTCCTAACGGCACTTTCTGTGCACGCATGCCGGAAAGCCCTGGGAAATCCCTCGATATCTCTGGAACCGCAAGTCGCGTCGACTCAAACGAGAGTGCGTTTCGAAGGGGAGAGTCTGGGCTTCGATTCGAGCCCCGGCACGCCTCCGCCGGACGTCCGGTCGATGCGGGGCTCTCATTTAAGCGACGAAAAAGGGTAAAAACGGCCTTCCGAGGCCCGTACCTCGAGAGCGGGGAATTCCAGGGATTCCCCTTCGAGTGCATCTTGTAGAGGAGGTCCTGGGCTTCGATTCGAGCCCAAGATCACCTCCGTAGGACGAGCGGTCGAGGCGCGGTGCTCATTTCCCCGCCCGTGCGTGCACAGAAAGTGCGAAACGCTAAACCAAGCCAGAGGACGGCGGCCGTCTCACTCGATCGCTAAACCAAGCCAGAGGACGGCGGCGGTTTCACTCGAAAAATTTCAAAGTCCAACATTTTTGGGTTTTCGGCCCCTCAGGCCGTTTTGCCCCGGTGCTCGTTGCGGCTCGTGCGAGACGGTAGCGGCGACGGGCCAAACTCACTTTGTCAGGATGGTAGCGGCTACGCGTCCGTCAGGATCGCTAAACCAAGCCAGAGGACGGCGGCGGTTTCAGTCGAAAAATTTCTAAGTCCGAAATTTCCGGTTTTCGTCCTCTCAGGCGTCTCCTCCTAGCCCGACGGGCCTGAAACTTCGCCTATGGGGGCCAACTCGGCCTGCCGCATCTTTTTGTCGGGCTGATGGTAGCGGCTACGGGCGGGCGCTCCTAACGGCACTTTCTGTGCACGCATGCCGGAAAGCCCTGGGAAATCCCTCGATATCTCTGGAACCGCAAGTCGCGTCGACTCAAACGAGAGTGCGTTTCGAAGGGGAGAGTCTGGGCTTCGATTCGAGCCCCGGCACGCCTCCGCCGGACGTCCGGTCGATGCGGGGCTCTCATTTAAGCGACGAAAAAGGGTAAAAACGGCCTTCCGAGGCCCGTACCTCGAGAGCGGGGAATTCCAGGGATTCCCTTTCGAGTGCATCTTGTAGAGGAGGTCCTGGGCTTCGATTCGAGCCCAAGATCACCTCCGTAGGACGAGCGGTCGAGGCGCGGTGCTCATTTCCCCGCCCGTGCGTGCACAGAAAGTGCGAAACGCTAAACCAAGCCAGAGGACGGCGGCCGTCTCACTCGATCGCTAAACCAAGCCAGAGGACGGCGGCGGTTTCACTCGAAAAATTTCAAAGTCCAACATTTTTGGGTTTTCGGCCCCTCAGGCCGTTTTGCCCCGGTGCTCGTTGCGGCTCGTGCGAGACGGTAGCGGCGACGGGCCAAACTCACTTTGTCAGGATGGTAGCGGCTACGCGTCCGTCAGGATCGCTAAACCAAGCCAGAGGACGGCGGCGGTTTCAGTCGAAAAATTTCTAAGTCCGAAATTTCCGGTTTTCGTCCTCTCAGGCGTCTCCTCCTAGCCCGACGGGCCTGAAATTTCACCTAGAGGGCCTACTCACCCTGCCGCATCTTTTTGTCGGGCTGAGGTTAGTGGCTGCGATCGCTCCTAGGGGGCGCTTTTGGCTTCCGAAGATTTCAAGGGCCCGGAATCGCCGGAATCGCCAAAATCGCCGAGGATTCCAATACCTACAAAGATGCGCCTAAAGGTCCCCTACACCATGCAAAAAGAACGGAGTCGATCCGTCGAGCGGTTAACGAATGAGAGCCCGAAAACCGCCGTTTTTCCCCGTGACGCGGGTCAGAAAACCTCACTGCGTTTCCCTTATATAGGGGGGTGTCCTCAGCCGCAGCTCTCAAAAATTTTCTAAGTCCAAAAACGCGCTGGGGCAGGCGTTTGGGCTGCGCGCGTCGCAACCGCTCGCGGCAGCGACGCGAGACTTGGGAACTAGGCCCTTCTCGAGCTGCCGGACGCGCTGGCGAGGTCCGCCGGAGGCCTGGGTCGAGCGTTTGGCCGCGGCGGGAGGACAGAAACGCGCTGGGGCAGGCGTTCGGGCTGCGCGCGTCGCTACGGCTCGACGCAGCGACGCGAGACTTGGGAACTAGGCCCTTCTCGAGCTGCCGGACGCTGCTGGCGAGGTCCGCCGGAGGCCTGGGTCGAGCGTTTGGCCGCGGCGGGAGGACAGAAACGCGCTGGGGCAGGCGTTCGGGCTGCGCGCGCCGCTACGGCTCGCCGCAGCGACGCGAGACTTGGGAAGTGAATCCGCGGCCGTCCGCCGGCCTGGCGTAACGATCCGTCGACGCTCGACGCAGGCTCTGGCCTGCGGCGGGAGAAGGTATGGTGAAACGGCGGCGCCGGCGAGAGGCTGCCGAGCAGGGTTTGGTGAAACGGCGGCGCCGGCGAGAGGCTGCCGAGCAGGGTTTGGTGAAACGGCCGCGCCGGCGAGAGGCTGCCTAGCAGGTTTTGGGGCTCAGACGCAGGATTTGGGCCGGTTTCGAGGTAGCCGCGAGACCGCCGACGCCGTACGCAGGCTCTGGCCTGCGGCGGGAGAAGGTGTGGTGAAACGGCGGCGCCGGCGAGAGGCTGCCGAGCAGGGTTCGGTGAAACGGCGGCGCCGGCGAGAGGCTGCCGAGCAGGGTTTGGTGAAACGGCCGCGCCGGCGAGAGGCTGCCTAGCAGGTTTTGGGGCTCAGACGCAGGATTTGGGCCGGTTTCGAGGTAGCCGCGAGACCGCCGACGCCGTACGCAGGCTCTGGCCTGCCGCGGGGGAGGGCGGGGGGTCGTGACGCGGGTCAGAAAACCTCACTGCGTCTCCCTTATATGAGGACCCGCCTGGGCGTGGCTTAGGGCTGCGGACTGCCTCCCTCGGGGTCTGGAGGGGGGAGGGCGGGGGGTCGTGACGCGGGTCAGAAAACCTCACTGCGTCTCCCTTATATGAGGAGGGCGCCGGCCGGAGAGCAGAGAAAACGGCGGAGGTTTGCAAAAGCCTGC
>CAKZFK010000314.1:0-2500 GCA_936440205.1 Lepidonotus clava | reverse complement strand
TATCTCTGGATCCGCAAGTCGCGTCGACTCAAACGAGAGTGCGTTTCGAAGGGGAGAGTCTGGGCTTCGATTCGAGCCCCGGCACGCCTCCGCCGGACGTCCGGTCGATGCGGGGCTCTCATTTAAGCGACGAAAAAGGGTAAAAACGGCCTTCCGGGGCCCGTACCTCGAGAGCGGGGAATTCCAGGGATTCCCCGTCGAGTGCATCTTGTAGAGGAGGTCCTGGGCTTCGATTCGAGCCCGAGATCACCTCCGTAGGACGATCGGTCGAGGCGCGGTGCTCATTGCGGCTCCGTCCACACCCCTCGTGCGAGACGGTAGCGGCTACGGGCCAAACTCACTTTGTCAGGATGGTAGCGGCTACGCGTCCGTCAGGATCGCTAAACCAAGCCAGAGGACGGCGGCGGTTTCAGTCGAAAAATTTCTAAGTCCGAAATTTCCGGTTTTCGTCCCCTCAGGCGTCTCCTCCTAGCCCGACGGGCCTGAAATTTCGCCTATGGGGGCCAACTCGGCCTGCCGCATCTTTTTGTCGGGCTGATGGTAGCGGCTACGGGCGCTCCTAACGGCACTTTCTGTGCACGCATGCCGGAAAGCCCTGGGAAATCCCTCGATATCTCTGGAACCGCAAGTCGCGTCGACTCAAACGAGAGTGCGTTTCGAAGGGGAGAGTCTGGGCTTCGATTCGAGCCCCGGCACGCCTCCGCCGGACGTCCGGTCGATGCGGGGCTCTCATTTAAGCGACGAAAAAGGGTAAAAACGGCCTTCCGGGGCCCGTACCTCGAGAGCGGGGAATTCCAGGGATTCCCCGTTGAGTGCATCTTGTAGAGGAGGTCCTGGGCTTCGATTCGAGCCCGAGATCAACTCCGTAGGACGAGCGGTCGAGGCGCGGTGCTCATTGCGGCTCCGTCCACACCCCTCGTGCGTGCACAGAAAGTGAAACGGCCGCCGTCCAGGATGGTAGCGGCTACGCTTCTGTCAGGATCGCTAAACCAAGCCAGAGGACGGCGGCGGTTTCAGTCGAAAAATTTCTAAGTCCGAAATTTCCGGTTTTCGTCCTCTCAGGCGTCTCCTCCTAGCCCGACGGGCCTGAAACTTTGCCTATGGGGGCCAACTCGGCCTGCCGCATCTTTTTGTCGGGCTGATGGTAGCGGCTACGGGCGCTCCTAACGGCACTTTCTGTGCACGCATGCCGGAAAGCCCTGGGAAATCCCTCGATATCTCTGGAACCGCAAGTCGCATCGACTCAAACGAGAGTGCGTTTCGAAGGGGAGAGTCTGGGCTTCGATTCGAGCCCCGGCACGCCTCCGCCGGACGTCCGGTCGATGCGGGGCTCTCATTTAAGCGACGAAAAAGGGTAAAAAACGGCCTTCCGGGGCCCGTACCTCGAGAGCGGGGAATTCCAGGGATTCCCCGTCGAGTGCATCTTGTAGAGGAGGTCCTGGGCTTCGATTCGAGCCCGAGATCACCTCCGTAGGACGATCGGTCGAGGCGCGGTGCTCATTGCGGCTCCGTCCACACCCCTCGTGCGAGACGGTAGCGGCTACGGGCCAAACTCACTTTGTCAGGATGGTAGCGGCTACGCGTCCGTCAGGATCGCTAAACCAAGCCAGAGGACGGCGGCGGTTTCAGTCGAAAAATTTCTAAGTCCGAAATTTCCGGTTTTTCGTCCCCTCAGGCGTCTCCTCCTAGCCCGACGGGCCTGAAATTTCGCCTATGGGGGCCAACTCGGCCTGCCGCATCTTTTTGTCGGGCTGATGGTAGCGGCTACGGGCGCTCCTAACGGCACTTTCTGTGCACGCATGCCGGAAAGCCCTGGGAAATCCCTCGATATCTCTGGAACCGCAAGTCGCGTCGACTCAAACGAGAGTGCGTTTCGAAGGGGAGAGTCTGGGCTTCGATTCGAGCCCCGGCACGCCTCCGCCGGACGTCCGGTCGATGCGGGGCTCTCATTTAAGCGACGAAAAAGGGTAAAAACGGCCTTCCGAGGCCCGTACCTCGAGAGCGGGGAATTCCAGGGATTCCCCTTCGAGTGCATCTTGTAGAGGAGGTCCTGGGCTTCGATTCGAGCCCAAGATCACCTCCGTAGGACGAGCGGTCGAGGCGCGGTGCTCATTTCCCCGCCCGTGCGTGCACAGAAAGTGCGAAACGCTAAACCAAGCCAGAGGACGGCGGCCGTCTCACTCGATCGCTAAACCAAGCCAGAGGACGGCGGCGGTTTCACTCGAAAAATTTCAAAGTCCAACATTTTTGGGTTTTCGGCCCCTCAGGCCGTTTTGCCCCGGTGCTCGTTGCGGCTCGTGCGAGACGGTAGCGGCGACGGGCCAAACTCACTTTGTCAGGATGGTAGCGGCTACGCGTCCGTCAGGATCGCTAAACCAAGCCAGAGGACGGCGGCGGTTTCAGTCGAAAAATTTCTAAGTCCGAAATTTCCGGTTTTCGTCCTCTCAGGCGTCTCCTCCTAGCCCGACGGGCCTGAAACTTCGCCTATGGGGGCCAACTC
>CAKZFK010000313.1:0-18884 GCA_936440205.1 Lepidonotus clava | reverse complement strand
TAATAGGATCGGGGCTTCACGAAATAATGCCTGCACGAGCGCGCATTCTCTTTCGACCAAAATTGATTTACCTGGGTTATATGGTGACGGAGGTTGGCCTTTCTGTTTTTCTCCTCGATCTCCCCGGCCCGCTCTCGCCTCGCCCTGGTTTGCTGAGTGCGGAAATACGTCTGGGTAGCGACTATATAAATAATGATTTGAAATCAGCTTACAATTCAAGCCACTACTTGAGAAAGGATATAAGGGGTTCTTACATGTTAAATCAAAGCACGGGAAAGGACAAAAACGTTCTATAGGAATGGTAGAGGAAATATATATGAAATACTTTGACATTGTATGGAATTATTCTACCAGGTTTTTAATTAGTGTCAAAGCGTATTAGCCCTAAGCTTTCTTCTTTGTGATACACACTCAGAGGTGTGAAAACACTGTGATAGGACTTTTTATGAAGAGAGACCGCCACTGTCACATTTGTTGTGACCCTTTATATTTTGTAATACCTTATGTTGTCATACTTTATATTGTGACACTTTACATTTGCAACACTCAATGTATATGATATTAGTTCTACATTTCCTATTTGTAATAACAATATCTCCTCCGGGAGTTAGCCTTTATTAATAAATTATGGATTAAACCTGTATTAACTCTCCAAGTCATCTTTCATTTAATAGACAATTATGGACACGCATAAGCCAAGCGAGTAGTACAGTTACATCATAATTATAACATTTACATAGGTATATCAACACTTTTCCGATAACCTGACTTTAGGTATTAAGTCAAGATGACTAGGAGGAGCGTGATCCATCCACTCATGTACCTGTACAGGTAATTAGTTAACAGGGAAACTTGCTACCGATCAGACTTACCTAATACCTCGGGTCTGGGGGCATCTTCGCCGGTGCTGACGTTATTAACCAAATCCTGGATAACCGCAGCGTTTTGAGGATGGTTCATCCCCGCCCTGAATGTAGGAATATAATCATATGTATTATAGTCATGAACGGCATCGCTTGGGGTGCACGTGCTCTATCACTACAATTAGATTACAATATTAAGGGAAAACAATATTAAGGTCTCCACTATACACATCGATCGTTATCACCTTATATGATCTTCGAATTCATAAACCTACCCAGCAGTAAGCGTGAAGCCAGCGTTTTCCCTGCACCTGCCCTTGTAAGCGGAACGAACAGAATACTAGAAACAACAAAAGAAACCAAGCATTAAGCAGTGAATTGTAAATATATTTAAGATGGAATTCGATTACTTACTAAATGATATGTCGATAATTGATAAACCAAGACTATGTTTAATATGTACAGTTTTATAATATAAGGAGCCGTTGAAACATATTTCGCAACTTACAGCTATAGCATTACTCGGCTTCGGTTCGTATGCCAAGGATGTTTCGGCAGGCGCAGGCTTGGCTTGCTGCATACTGGCGAACTTTTCGGCCGTTGCTCTTACCGCAGACGCTTCACACTCGACCTTTCGGCACTCCGCCTCCAGGCGATCCATCTTAGCCAACACATCGGCCATGGTTGGTTTTGAAATGGCGGAGGTGCGTGAAGAGTCAGACGCTTCCAGGTTCTCGTCAAAAATATTGCTCACGTGAAACACATCCATGGGGAACAGGGAATCATCCGAAGACAGATCAAGATCTGTTATTTGCGCGCCACCCAATTTTGGGCTGCTGGTGATCATCCTGCACGGGCTGATACTCGGGTCACCGTTGGACAGGACAGAGTCAGGACAGTCATTTGATGCGTTCATGGTGGCAGCAGGTTTTCCAGTGATCTATAGCCATATGCCACGCCGTATTTATACATCCCCGGCTGGCTCTCCTGTGGACACATGATCTGGCGGAAGCGATCTTTTATCGATGAGGCAAGACTTTTACCGTAAGTTACGTATGTCCCAGGGGTTTCAGCGACACCATAAGTTACCATAAGTTACGTCCTAGGAGTATGAGCGACACCATGACCGCCGCCCCGTTTGAGGCCTGTTACGTCACGTGTCAAGAAGTGGGCCGCGGTACTCCCATGAGGGACCTGACACAGAAGCTAGTTGAAATGCGCCGCCTCAGATGGCCAACAGCTGGACGCAGTCATCATAGAGGCGTGTCCCGGTGTCAAACCTGTCATTTCCTGTCCCATCAGTTTCATTACTTATTCAACTGCCAATCCCTTGCCAAAGAGATACCGATGTACATATCTCTTACTCACACATGCCTGTGACGTGAAAATGCCCTAACCATGGAAGCGCTCTTCTGAGCTCAAAACCATGCAACATTATACAATTTGACAGAATTAATTTTGCAGCATTATGATGGCCAAATTCAGACAAGAACGTGGCAGAAAAGCTGGACCACAAAACAAAAAAAAAACTAAATCCTCTAAAAACAAAAGCATGCGGCTCCATGCCAGAGAAGAGCGCAGGCCTGAAGCCTAAGGGAAAAGCATGAAATGCACTAGCCTGCGATGCATCCCCTCCCCTGCTGCTCAACCACCTCCGCTGTATAGGAATGGCAGTATCCAGGGACGAATACTTTGTCTACAATGCAACTATGGGTAGTGCGGCAAGGTACACCTCTCGGGGCGTAGAATCTCAGCTCTAAACAACTTAGTCGACATGTTAAAAGTATTTTAGTCTCAAGGTGCTACCTCAAAATAACTACGCTGCCCAAGCCATGTCACTATATGTATTCAATCCCCATCAAAGGGGATACTCTGGATAACCATTACACTTAATTATTTTATGGTGCGGGAGGAGATTTCCAAAATAGCACGCCCCTCCCCCCCCTTTTGAAAATTGATCTGTTTCATAGTCTTTAGTGTTATCATCGAGTAGCTAGCTGACTCGAGATCTAGATCTTTCTATTCTTAATCGGGGATTCCAAGTAACTATATATCGGCTAAACGATCTCTTTCCTTTGCCTGAATTAGGGCTGTGAATAAATAATTGTATTGTATTGTTGTATTGTAAGTCGTTAACGTTTGGTAGGAACCCCCCATCTGATGTGGGCTCGATGAAGTAATAGCATATAGGACTTGAATAATATTCGCCATATCGCCATAGACAAGTCAGGAAAATGAACCCTGAATTCTAATATATTGATTACAATATCGTTCAGCCCGGCAGGTGCTTTGTCTTATAGAATGAGTCAAAATTCATGGCTAATCAATAATTGTGAAGAAATTTCTAGTTATCAACAGGCGGTGATTCTGTTAAGTATACGCTAGCTAGCATTTCATTTACTCACTAGATGGCTCAGACTTCAAGTACTTGAAAGATAACGCTAATTTGGGTCACGTAATTAAGGTTAACGCTATCGGCAAAGTTAACACAAGATGGCACTATTTACTGCAAATGACAACGTTGATGAAGTCGAAAGGTATATATGGAATGGAATATGTATATTGTTCTTAAAACATTTAGTCTACAGTAATGCCTAAAGACTCTTAGCGTTTAATAATATGATTTAATATGTCAGGATGTAAGCATAATATTCTGAATCTTTGTACTTGAAATTGAACTTTTATAAACACCTTTTCCATAAAGTTAGTGTTTCACTTGAATTCCTTGATGATAAGACAATTCCTTTAACAATCAATTACACTCGATTACCTCTCTTTAGCCAACCGAGGTTAATTTTTGTAGGCTTATCATGCTGGAAGTGTTGCAGGAATCCACTTGGTTGCCCTTTACACAACCCATGAGCCGATAATTAATCAAAGATAATTTAAAATAGCACTCTTATTACTAGGTAAACACTTCACAGTATTATGCACAAATCAATGCAGTGATTGATGAGAAAACAATGATAAAAGGCACTAAATCGCGAGAATACTTTCTTTTATTACGATAAATTGTTTACACTAGTACTATGACATATGTTGAGAGAGTTGATGAGGTAAATGAATTGAAATGTACCACCGAGAACTGATGATAAAGGGCCGATGACAGGGGGGGGGGGGGAGGGGAAGGGGGAACTTCACCCCCCCCCCCCCCCCCCACCTGTACATATTCCGGGATCCGCCCTTGGCCCGGATCCACCAGGTAGCGACCAAAGGAACAATTGCAAAGCGATGTCGACGAGGACCAGCCAGGTTCAGAAGAACTAGATATTCTGATCAATTCGGAAGCCCTGACCATGAAGCGCTATCTCAGAGGACGGGCGCCACTGAAATCATTAAATAGAAGGTGATTAGGACTAGACGGAGAAGGAAAGTCGATTCTGGCACAGACTGCTCGGTACCGGGAAAAGATGTAATTAGGATAAAAAGTTAGCACCCGATCAATAATTAGAAGGTTATTGAAAATGCAAGTATACCAGAAAAGGAATGATGAAACGGTTTATTAGATAATTAAAAGAAACATGTACACGCTTTACAGGGATGTTGCTGAAAAAAAAAAAGGGTTTCTTTCTTACCTCACTTGGATGGAGGGGGTGATGGGTGGCCACTCTTTTGGGTATGGGCTCCCAGCTGACTAGATAATGCCCGCAGCACGAGCGGAGAGAGGGAAGCCCGGGCCAGGGGAACAGACTGCCGACGATCATACACGGTAGTGGTGCTCATTGCGCGACAGTATGGATGAACGGTTACGCGATGTCTTTTCAAAGGAGGCCTAGTGTCAGCACAATCTTTAGTGATTGTCGCGGGAGGATTGACCTCCCGAGAGGGTCCCGGTGACTGTGGACTTTCGATGGTTTCCAGAGGAGGGGTCGACACATCCTCCATCATGCAGGGCTCTGTCCCTCCCTCCCGGTCTAACTGACAGAGTGGTAACGGCGCAGGAGCCTTGACTCGTGAAGATGGGGTCGACATGACTCAGATGTTTCTTCTCTAAGTTTTATGTGTGAATGGGCGCTAGGTCGAGTACATTCAAGTTGAAACGAACGCAATGTGCCTGCACCCTAGGCCTGTTGATGAGAAGATGCAACACATGCTCCGAAACTGAGGGTCACGTTGTCGGTTACGTGAAAAAATGTGCCCTGGTGAGTGGAGCAGGGTTGCGATCGATGTAACTCATGATCATAGAGATATACAGTGAGTTGGTAGCTAATCACCAACAGGATGAATAGCTCAAGGATAATTATTTTAATTTATTCTATACCAACTTCGTAGCGCCTATACGTTCGAATTCATCAGTGTCCTTTCCCGCTAGCAAATTTGGGCTAATGCATATGGTCAGCGTTATTTCCCTGCAAGAACATAATCCAAATTTTTTTCCCCCGCTTTAATCCCCTCTTCATGGGTTAATAGGATATTTTCCTGGGTTATTGTATACAATAAAACAAAAACAGACCTCGGGGATGACACAGCCAAAGCCGAAGCCCTGAAGGCATAGAGTCGAGTAAACTGACGTCACACAGAGGCCGCGCGTGGCGGGTGGTTCCATACTCCAGGGCCGGGTCTCATTAACAGGGCCGGCTACTGACCCCCCTGCCAGCCCTGTGGCCAGCTAGACCAGGGGGGACCCCCGACAACATACTGGAGGGGTGTCAACAGTCAAAATATTTCACTAATTTATCCTATTTTCATAATATTTTCTCAATTTCTTTAGTATGATGGTTTTCGATATGATATACCCAATGTGTAGGTGGCTCCGTTTCTAAGTGCAGTACCTTGGGTTTGAAAAGGTAACCACTGCAAAATGGAACCACCAAGCGGGGGCGGGGAACGTAAAAATTTTGGTTATTTATGTATATTTTCTGGTATTGACACACTCGTATTTTGGAGGGCGGTGATCTGTGGTCCCCAAAATTAGGGGGACCTAATTCAGGAGCGGTAATTTTGGCAGTGGGGACAACCTTCAAAGAGTCAGTGCCCCCCCCCCCCCCCAGGAGCGGGAGGGACGGGCCCCGTTGTGGGAGGATGACCCTAGCTAACCCAGGGGGGGCTGGGGGATGAGGGCTAATCAGTTAGACACTGACCACCGCCTACGACACACGAACTAGCTCCCGACTCATCAACATGTCTACAAACGCACCTTCAACCCCAAACCAAGGGGAAACTGAACCGCATAACGGCCTCTCTGCTCAAATCCCTAAGAGGAAGAGGAAGAGGAGCACAGTGGCAATCAACGCTGCCTCGATTGACTCAGTGAGGGAATCAACAACAGCTCAGTTCACATCACTGCACGACCGTTTCGACCGGCTAGAGGCCATGCTCGGGCAACTAGCCCCCACCAACGACCATTGCTGCCGGGGGGCTTCCCCGTCAACCAGCCGGCGCACTTCTTCGGGATGTGACACCTTTTCTGACCCCCTCCAGTCCGAAGAAGAGGAGGTGGAGGATGACCGGGACACCCAGTGGGCGCGCTTTCTCCTTATGAACCTTCAGGACATTGGTAATCACGACGTCAAGGAGAGGCTTAAGCGGCACTTTGACAACCTGACGGTTGAAGCGCTGCGGACTGGGCAGGCGCCGGCAGCTGTAATAGCTGAAGAGAAGGACGGCGAAATCCCCCAGGCGTGTGCACGTGGATATTTCCAAGGCATTGACGCCGATGGATATCTGATAACGGGGGAAATTGACTATGAGTCAGAGTGACCAACGGGATCTACTTAAGGTAATTGGGCTTAATTGCAAATTGAGCCCGCTCCCAGGCTACTGCCCTCATCGTCTATGCCGTACCTCACTCCCCATACTGCCCAGTCTCAGCATGGAAGCTCGCCTGCGACCAGGTCCCTACTCCACCAACAGCCCCGGCCTTCCTACTGCCGGGACCACGCCCCCTCACAGCTCCCCCACTAGTGGCAGTGATGGGGGAGGCCCTAACACGTGTGGGCAGCCCCCATGCTGCTCGTGTGACCATGCACTCCCTCCGCCGGGGGGCTGCGTGTGTCGCCGCACAGGCCGGGAGCACCCTGGAGGAGCTGTGCCATCACGGAACGTCGGGGGCGGGGCGCTCTGGCCTCTCAGCCTATGTACCACCTGAGCGCCTTACCTCTGTCCCAGCCCACCTCGCGGCGGCCCTTGGCCCCATAAATCGGGACAGAGACGGCACCACGGCCAGGACGGCCAATACCGCCTCATAGTGAACACTTAGACTTAGGACTCATATTTACTCGCATCTACTCACTTTTGCTCGCTCCTACTCGCATATAACCATGTCTCTTAAGTAATAAAATGCCAAAACTTGTATACCATGTGTTGCTCTCAATTACTCAAACTTGGTAGCTCTAATAGCTGAAGAAAACGACTTCGAAATCCCCCAGTCGTGTGCACGTGGATTTTTCCAAGGCATTGACGCCGATGGATTTCTGGTGACGGGGGAAATCACGGGGGGGAAATGGACTATGAGTGACCAACGTGTTCCTTGGAAAATTCTGTATAAGAAAAAGTAGACTTTAAATATGTAAGATAATACGCAGCGCTTCATATAAAATGCACAAATTTATGCATCCCAATTGCCACAGAGCCTTTTTTTTGCATGTATGTTATTGTTTCACAGTATTTTTAAAAGCTTTTTTGGTTAATCTGACTATAAATAGCATATTGCAATGGTGTATTGAAGATATATATAAAAACCTATGACAATCGTTTGGAGCAGGTATATTAATTTTCTAATCTCCATTTTCACTTGTTTAGTGACGTTTTATAGCCTAATCTCTGACGTTGGCAAAAAAAATTTGTCCAAAATGCAATTATTGAAAAACAGGATGTGGTTCCTCTATAGGCTATAGAAGAACCAGCTGTCAGACCCAATCATTTCCTTATCAAGTATTGATTTATAAACAGAGCTACCTAAATATT
The DNA here is from genome assembly GCA_936440205.1 of Lepidonotus clava. Classification (NCBI taxonomy): domain Eukaryota; kingdom Metazoa; phylum Annelida; class Polychaeta; order Phyllodocida; family Polynoidae; genus Lepidonotus; species Lepidonotus clava. The sequence goes on along the minus strand of CAKZFK010000313.1, from coordinate 11,115 downwards.
GGGGATAACATATAGATAACCCTCATACCCTGGAAATTATGAAAAAAAGGGTTGATAAGTGAAGTATGTCGATTGTTTACACCCCTCCAGTCTGATGTCGGCCCCCCCCCCCCCCCCCCCCAGGCCCGGCCGGTCAGAAGGCCCGGCAGGGGGGGTCAGAGAACGGGCCTGTAATGAGAACCGCCCCCCAGTGTGGAACCACCCGCCACGCGCGGCGTCCTGTGTGACGTGAGCCTACTGGAGTCTTACACCACAGAAGTGCCGCGTTATCGGGGGCCGGACACGCGTCGGGTGATTCAAATTGGTCACTCCCGGCACCCGGTGCCCTGAGTGCCGACAATAGACCAGGGCAAAAAACCCAAGCCGATTATGTCCAAAATAAACCTATTTATGAAATTTTGATATGACCATGCATGTTATGACATGCTTCTTTCTATATGTTGTGAGTTTCATATGTAGGAAATGAATATATTTAGAGAAAAGCTAATGTTTACAACCGATTCCCTATGGTGCAAAGAGGGCCCACATGGCACCGTTTTGAACCATTGGGACCCTTGAATGACATTTTTAAATGACATTTTTACTACAGAAGGTGACTAAGAGACCCTTGAATAAGAAAAAGGATTAATATAGAATAATAGGTTTCTGCACAAAGCCACTAAAACTGGAGGGCGTACGTGTACACGAAATTATGGTGACGGAACAACATATACGAATTTGTTTTGGGTAAATAACTTTTTTTATTACAGAATATGAGTTAGATGCGCTCGATAAAATAAAAGGAATATGATATAATAATTGTTTGGTCGTTCGATATGATTTACAAGATTAGGAATTATTAACAGATTTGAATTGTTGCTTGAATAAAAAATAACGCCGAAAATTTGTAGCGAAAAAATTGCCCTCCCCGGGGACAAGTCTTTCTGCTAAGGCTCCAATCTCAAGAATGGTACTCTCTGCCTCGTCCTCCGTCAAATTGCACGTCTTATACGGCCGCCTGCAATTGGTGGTTGGGGACGTCAACGGATTGCCAAGGTTGCAACTGAGGGTAAAAATGACGAAGCGAAGGGGTAAAACAAGGAGAAGCATCCAGAGATTTAAAAAAAAAAACGAAGGGGGGGGGGAAAGGTGCCTACTTAATTGTAAGAATTAAGGAGCACATTCAGGGATTAGAATTTTTACATTAAGAAACGTTAATAAATTAATTAATCAATGTTTATTAATTTTTGCATTTATAACGAATGTTATACAGCCGTAAACAGATATATACATATGGGACATTTGGCTCAAAGTTTAACTGATTTAGGGTAAAGGCAGACTCACCTTGGACTGGTTTCCGGGTTGCATTCGGCTTTCTTTTCATATTGAGCTCCCGCTCCCGCGGGGGGCTGAACATGGGTGGCAATTGGACGATTATCATCCGAGATGACCATCGGTTCGATGACCATTGGTTCCTGATCAGAGAACTGAACTTTGGGACATGTGGGTGCCTGGCTGGGACTTGTTTCCTGGTTGCAGTCCACGGCTTTCTTTTCTTCCCCCTTTTGACCGTCATCGTCCAAGATGACCACTGGTTCGCGATCAACTACTTTGGGACTTGTGGTTGGCTGAATATAGATCGGATATATATAGAGTGCGTGAGTGTGTGACAACTGTAAATTAAATGAAACTGAAAAACGCTACAAAACCCACCCAACGCTACGGGATGCGGTGGGTAGGCGGTAACAAAAACAGGCTATTACAAATTATCTTTTAAATATCTTTAGCAAAAGAGAATGAACTATTGAAGTAAATGTAACTTACACGGAGCTTAAGCCTTAGGCTGCGCTTGCCCTTAGTCGGAGTAAGATTCCAAGAGTTCGAGGTCATCCTTGCTCGGCTGTTGATAGATGGATGAGCTACTCGCTTGGCTGAGTGCTATAGCTACCAAGCGCCATTTGCATAAGTGCAGAGATTACACACAAACCAACCTTTGTTCTACTAGATTTAGGGGAAACCAATCTTTCAGGTCGCACCACACATGCATATGGCCAGAGTCAGGAGAACTGCGGAAAGACGCGCCCATTAAATTGGTGCTTACATGGAGTGTAGACACATTAAGACGCCGCCAAAGTTGAGGGTCTTAAAAGTATTATGAGCTACACGGACTTTGGTGGAACAATATAGTTAACACACTCTGATCAACACTTCTTGACACCCCAGAAGGCGTAGGGAAACTTAGAAAGTAGGAGTAAAATAGTAGCAATAGTACAATAAACACTGCGTGTGCAATAAGTCAGATTGTAATACTATGATTTTTCAGGGATAATGGTGGAGTAAGACTTACCCTCCTTGACACGTTTTAGAGGAAGTGGTTTCAGACAAGCCCGAGCCTGTCGAATGTATGAGTTCAAATTCTTCCCGTGATTAGTATATATTAACTTAAAAGGGTCAGTGGCAATGCGTATTCACTGGCTGTACGTCCCGCTCCTCATTTACAGGATTTTAGCCACATTTGGAATATTCTTTGGGTGATAAGATATAGGAGACCCATAGGGGTCGTCTTTGGGTGCGCGTACGCCCCACAGGGATTGTACATAGATCTACCTTGGCGGGCTTCACCCTCGGTATAGAGTCTATGTGACAATCCCCTATGGGTCATACAGGCACCATAATTACGATGACCCCTGCGGGTCTTCTTATATTAATATTCAGGGGGTTGGACGGGTCTTGCCCCCCCCCCCCCTCCTCCCCTGTTAAATCATGTTTTTGCCCCCCCCCCCTCTCTAGAAATTCCTGGATCCGCCCCTGAATTATTTATGTAATATTATACAGGCGATATTTTGAAACAATGTACATTTGGCACCCCATAAGGGTTGCATGTATAAGGTTCATATCTGCAGGCGACCTCATACTCGCCTGTACAAGGAAAACTTCTGCAGGCGACAAGGGGTATATTGTCGCGGGATAGCTTATGCCCCATTAAACCCTAATTACCAATTACCCAATTACCAATTACCCAATTACCGCTGCAGCCATGACCTACTTCTGATTGGATGTTACCGCCAAAATCAGTTTTGGTGGGAATAGTGGCTTGGTTGGGGCACTCCGCAGTCTCCTTTGCCCAGTCTGCCTCCAGCTCTCAGTTGTGTGGATGAGCAGGTGAGTGGTTAAGGGCTTTCAACCTTGCCCAGGGATTTGTAATTTAGGATCTATACAAGGTGAGGTGGAGCAGTTTACACTGGAGAGGCTCCTACTTTGGCTGGATTTCTAAAATTATTAATGTGGGTTCAAGGCTGACTGCCTACTTCTTGGTTGTTCTCTTAACCTACCCATGGTAGCTTTCAGTGCTACATGCGTTATTATGTGCATTGTTAGGGGAAATCATTTTCCTCCTTAGTTTCCCTTTAGCCTAAGGAATATCTGGCATGAGGAGAGGAACTTGGCTAGTTTTCCCTTAAGTTTTGTGCAAGTTTATAAATTTGTTGTCTAGAGAGACTGGTTATTTTCGTCTGTGTGTCTTTAGCCTAAGGAATATCTGGCTTTAGGAGAGGGTAATATTTAACCTAAAATTGTGTGTCTGGTTTTCTGTCACCTATCTTCAGTCCCAGTGATCAACCTGGTTGGTTTCTCCAATCATATAACAAATAGTACATTTCTTTTGGCCTAATCAGAAACAGGGAATGGTAGAGTAAAGCATATGAGGTAAGATTCACTGCCATAGTTCAGCAATGTGAGACAGTAAGCAAAGTAGCTTGGCCTTGCCTACCAAAAATAGAAACAGGCCCGGCAAAGTAAAGTACCAGCTTGGGCAGGGGCTCAGATCGGAATGACTGAGGCTCGATTTGGCATGGGAAAACTTGACTGGTGGCAATTAATGGTTTTGGTCAGCTTGGTTGGGGCACTCCGCAGTCTCCTTTGCCCAGTCTGCCTCCAGCTTTCAGTTGTGTGGTTGAACAGGTGAGTGGCTTTCAACCTTGCCCAGGGATTTGTAATTTAGAATCTATACAAGGTGAGGTGGAGCAGTTTACACTGGAGAGGCTCCTACTTTGGCTGGATTTCTAAAATTATTAATGTGCGTTCAAGGCTGACTGCCTACTTCTTGGTTGTTCTCTTAACCTACCCAGGGTTTCAGTGCTGTGCGTTATTATGTGCATTGTTAGGGGAAATAATTTTCCTCCTTAGTTTCCCTTTAGCCTAAGGAATATCTGGCACGAGGAGAGGAACTTGCCTAGTTTTCCCTTAAGTTTTGTGCAAGTTTATAAATTTGTTGTCTAGAGAGACTGGTTATTTTCGTCTGTGTGCCTTTAGCCAAGGAATATCTGGCTTTAGGAGAGAATAATATTTAACCTAAAATTGTGTGTCTGCTTTACTGTGACCTATCTTCAGTCCCAGTGATCAACCTGGTTAGTTTCTCCAATCATATATAACAAATAGTACATTTCTTTTGGCCTAATCAGAAACAGGGAATGGTAGAGTAAAGCATATGAGGTAAGATTCACTGCCATAGTTCAGCAATGTGAGACAGTAAGCAAAGTAGCTTGGCCTTGCTAACCAAACAATACTGCTGACGGGAGTTTGGCCCTGGGCGCAGACATGTTGTGGTATCCCTATGCCAACACTACCTGATAAGGGTTTGGGGGGACAAGGTGGCGCACTTGCCTAGTCATTGGCATTGAGGAAAGGGATAACTTACCTTCGAATTTAAGTAACAATAGTGCACCCATGTTTTAATTTCCATGGCATACATACAGCTGGTTTTCCGCTTAAGATTCCCATTATACTATAGCAAAAGACTGAGAATAGTTTTTTGGGAACCACAATTAAACAGATTTACCAAAAATGGAATATGCTGTACTGTGTTGATCAACTCATTATGCCATACTGATATGATCAGAAATGTATGACAGAAAATGTTGATGGAAAGTTATGCACCTTCCCTCCCCAAATGTCATGTTTGATTTTTTAGTTCCTGTCACTAAGCTCCATGTTGCATGTCAAATTTCAGAAATGACCATGTCACCCACTCGATTTTAGGAGTTTAATGTGGCATATCTAGTGGTATGAAATTGTGTCTGCGAATGTTCTGTTGGCAACTTTAATCCTTATTGGGTGTTTGGCCGAATTTTACTCAGAAAAAACTCAAGATGAAAACATAGATACATATAGGCCAAATATGGTCTTACGTGATAGTGATTAGATTAAATTAAAGACAAAGTGTACAAAATTATCGAAAATACAGTGTTGTCCTTGGGTTCGAGGATTGGATGTATGGAATAAATTAACTGCTGAGCAACAAAAATGTTCAACAAAAGGTGAATTCAAAAAATTAGTAAAGGGATTACATTTTTGACAATTGGTTGAATTATACACACACAAATGTTCCTTCGTGTAGGTTATGGAAATTATAGATAATAATAATATGATACTATATTTGTACTGTGCACGTGACCGGATATTTTACTTGTATGATGACATTAAACCTATTGGTTATTTGAGTCATTGTGCACTCTATATAGGTCATTATATAATCCAAGTTTAGTACTCTGACTTATATACGTATATGACCAGGTACTCTGACCTAAGTCTAAAAGTCACCATACAGGCTGTATTGATGTCTTGATTGCTGACTGTAGTACAAACGCTCAACTGCTATAATTATGAATATATACATCCTCTGCGAAAAGCAGTCTTATGGCCTGGAATATTAAATTAAGATGGTGTCTTGGGGAATCTAATACTGAAAAAATTAGGTAAATATTCTTAGTAGCAAAAAAGATATGTTAATTTGAAGACACAAAGCTCGGATATGCTAAATATGCTAAAATAGACCAGTCTTTGGTATTTATAAAGATATAACTTATATATAATCTAGGCCAAAATTGAAATCCCAAATATGATTTCAGGAAATATACTGCCATTTCCTTTCTATTTTAGATATTCAAAATCTGTTTTTTGCTGAATATGGCCAAGCAGTCCCTTGATTCAGAATTTCAAATTTTGAAAACTGAATTTTGTTCCATGGTTACCATGGATACCCTCATTTGCATAGCGGTAGTATCCTCGAGTTTGGGCGTTCTATCAACATTCCGGTTACCATGGCAACAAAATGCAAAAAATCCAAATTTTTGCACCAGAAATGAAAACTATGAAAAATTTCATTTATAGCATGAATTTAGCTTATTTTACTTATTTTTATGATTTCTAAGCTAAATAAAGGCTCTAGAGCCATGAATAGGCATTTCCATAAGGCTGGAAATCCCAGAAACTGTCACATATATACTATGATTGAATTGCTATTACTGTGTTATTGTGTTATATTTCGTGTGTGTAGATTATAATGTACTGTGTATTACTGATTATATAATTGTATTACTAGCTATTATATATTCGTAAAAACCTCTGTTGGAAGATCTTGTTTTGTACAGGAAACAGAAATTAAAAAAAAAAAGAAAAAAGAATTTTAACATGACTTATGGTAGCTGCACATGCACATACTCACAAACACACTCACATGCACACACACACACACACACACAAACACACACAAACACACACAAACACACACACACACAGATTTTGCCACTTAACATGTATACCTGTACTGTCAACACACACCCCACGTCCCCCAATATGTAGTGGGGGGAAAGGTGGTGGGCCGTATCACACCTTTTATCAGTGCGCCTACCACAACTCCCGACAAGGGTATAGAAACAGGCCCGGCAAAGTAAAGTACCAGCTTGGCAGGGGCTCAGATCGGAATGACTGAGGCTCGATCTAGCATGGGAAAATTTGAATGGTGGCAATTAATGGTTTTGGTCAGCAAGGATTGGTTTTTGAAAGTCTTTCTAATTTGAAGGTAGGTTAAAGGACCCACACCTTTGGTATTGGGTCGCTCTTATTACCTTTTTAATCTTTAGGCATTCTTTAGGCAATAACAAATTATTGATTGATTCATTAAGATATGGTTTGGCTTGGTGAAATGGCAATACCACAGTACAACTGGCAATGTTGGCCTTTTTATATAGTGGCCTTTTGATATATTATGATGGTTTAATAAATGATTATAATTATCTAAATGTTGTACCACAGTACAGTATTTATATATATATATATATATATTTCCAATGAGATATAGAGGATGTCTGTTTCATTTGTGGTTTTCTCAAAATTAATTCCCAATTTTTAAGGATTTTGTGCCTGTGTTATGGCTTGAGCGTTGTCAGCTGGTCGAGAATATGATAAAAAGCTGATTCATATGTCTTATGTAGCTCTCAAACTCATAATTATAATAGAATAGATATATGTCTTTATCAAAATATATAAAGTGTGCCATTTTTTATTTAATTTAATGCCGTTTTACGTCAAAATTAATGATATTGTAATGTTGGCTAAAAATAATACCCTAATAATTTCATGATTGTTAGTCAAAATTTCAGAATCATAGATATCATGCATCCTCATTAGACCAATTATTCCATATACTACAGACTATGGCGTTTCCAATGAGATATAGGGGATGTCTGTATCATTTGAGGTTTTCTCAAAATTAATTCCCAAACTTTAAGGATTTTATGCCTCTGGCATTGTCAGCTGGTCGAGAGTAGGAAATCTCGTACAATAAAAAAAAAACCTGATTCATATTTCTTATATAGCTCTCAAAATCATAATGATAATATTAGAAAAGAAATATGCCTTTTAGGTCAAAATTGGTGATATTGTGATTTTGGCTTAGAATAATTCCCTAATTATGTCATGATTGTTAAGTCAAAATTCCAGAATCATAAATATTATGCATTCTCATTCCATAAATTCTTATTCCATAAAAACCTTACCTATAGTTCTGAATTACCTCTGATACTCATGATATCATTTCAATAGATATTTGTCCTTACTAAAAGCATGTAAAATGTGCCAGTATCTTATATTTTGATGCCATTTTTGGGTCAAAATTGGTGGTATAATGATTTCAGCCAAAATAATATCCTAAAAATATTATAATATTTAAGTCGAAATTTCAGAGTCCTAAATATCATGCATCTACATTAAACCAATTATTCCATATACACTAGACTATGGCGTTTCTAATAGTATATAGGATTAGTCTGTATGATTTGGGGTTTTCTCAAAATTAATTCTCAAACTTTGATAAAATTGTAATTTCCCTCAATTTTCTTCAATTTCGATAAGTCAATATCTTTTTTTCTATATTTAACATAAATATGTCATATTTGGTATGTTTTGAATTAGACGTTAGTTTTCTTTTCATTCCTTTTGAGTACATTTTGGTTATAGTGATCTGATTTTTGAAGACTGTATGTGTAGTAGGCCTAAAAGGTGTGAAATGCCAGTCTAACACCTCACACTCTCCAAGAAGGTGTGACCCAAACCAGGCAATTTAGCCTACCAGTTCATTAAATCATTTTGTCAACTGAGTCTCAGGTACAAGGGCAAGGCAAAGCCAAAGCCCACCCCCAATTAAACCAATTATCAATTAGGCCTACCCAATTACATCTCAGCGGTGACCTACTTCTGATGGGATGTTACCACCAAAATCAGTTTTGGTGGCAAAAGTGGCTTGGTTGGGGCACTCCACAGTTTCCTTTGCCCAGTCTGCCTCCAGCTCTCAGTTGTGTGGGTGAACAGGTGAGTGGCCTTCAACCTTGCCCAGGGATTTGTAATTTAGAATCTATACAAGATGAGGTGGGGCAGTTTACACTGGAGAGGCTCCTACTTTGGGTGAATTTCTAAATGTGACTTCAAGGTTGAATTCTTGGTTGTTCTCTTAACCTACCCAGGGTTTCAGTGCTGTGCGTTATTATGTGCATTGTTAGGGGAAATCAGCTTCCCTTTAGCCTAGGATTATCTGGCATGAGGAGAGGAACTAGTTTTCCCTTAAGTTTGGTGCAAGTTTATAAATTTGTTGTCTAGAGAGACTGGTTAATTTCCTCTGTGTGCCTTTAGCCTAAGGAATATCTGGCTTTAGGAGAGGTTAATATTTAACCTAAAATTGTGTGTCTGGTTTTCTGTCACCTATCTTTAGTCCCAGTGATCAACCTGGTTGGTTTCTCTAAGTAGCAGGCCAGTATAGCCTCTGGGCCCACTACATTACCACTTCCACACATCTACTTCCATAATGAATATTTTTCTAGATCTAATAAATTCTAGATCATTCTGTTTCATTCTGGACTGTACCTAACTCTGTTAGCCTTCCCTGTACCGTCAGGAAGGCTCTGAAGGCTGTCAACCAAACCTCCCACTGCAACAACTGGGAGCAGTTACAACTTCCCTCTTCCAAGACCAATAGGCACCATATTTAAAACTTTTTGATTCGGAGAAACAAATGCATTATTAAGGGAGAAAAGGTATGCCAATTTTGAATTAAAAAGATGCCAACTTGTGAATAACATATGGAAGTATTGAAATGGGTCTGGACCACTAAATTTGACATGGCGACATGGCCATTTCTTAAAATCAACATGCGACATGGAGCATTAACGACATGACAGGGGCCATAAAACCTTGGTGACATGCGACATGGACATTACCAACATTTGACAAGGGCTTTTCTTAAATTTGACATGGCGACAGGGGCCATTCTTAAATTTGACACGCGATATCGGGACCCCCCATCCAGGGCCCCATTGAAAAATGATATTGGATAAGCTCAGATGTGCAGGGGCGGATCCAGAACTTCCTAGAGGGGGGCCCACAAACATGAATGTACAGGGGGAGGTGGCCCCCCATAAACATGATTTAACATGGGAGGGGGGGGGGGGGGGGCAAGGCCCGTCTGCCCCTCCCCCCCCCCCTGGATCCATGCATTGATGTGTCACCAAACTAGTTTTTTTAGTGATTTGTTTCCTGGACATATGTACCGCTCTCTGACACTACTGCGTTACCTTTAGCAGTGATGTTGATGGTCCGGCTAGACTGTACATCTACTAGAGATAGTGTCAATTGGTTCTGACTTTTGTAGAAAGGATGCTGATTTTAGGCCAGAGAGGTCATCACCAGGCAGCCATATCCTTTTAAGTTAGAATATTTAATAACCCAATTGGAAATAATTGCCAGGTGACATTAGTCGGTAGAAAGGGGGGATTTTTCGGATGCTATTTAAGTAATTTTGTAACGCCAACTATGGATTCAAATATTGTTGAAAATTGTGAATTCATTCTACGTCCACCCCATGAATAAGCCCATCCCACATTGGGTACATCCCCGGGTTGGTCAAGGGTTGGACAAAATTGCAGTATAAGCCATCCTTGTCTCCTAGAATTGAAGTCACTGAAATAAGTAACAATTATATTTTTCTATATCCCCAAGAGTTGCTAAAAACATTATGATTTCTTAAATTTCATCAATTGAAAGATTTGCAGGTTTGCCAACCAATCGAATTGCTGTATTTAAGTGCAATATAGGGTTGGACATTATAGGCTGAGCTTAAAGGTTTTAACATTGGCTCCTATGGGAAAAAGACCAAAATATAAAGCTCCATCTTTCAATTTTATAGGAGAAATTCATCAACCAAATTGTTGTGGTTAATTTTGCACTATGCAACTGTCTTCATGGAATAAGCACAGAAGCAATTTTGAAAATATTTCATAGTAAACTGTAATGTTGGTTTAAATTGGGATGGGCTTATTAATACCATTTAAACACTTTCTGATATACCATTTTATAATGTATATCTCATCGTTTAAACACAGTTATAACATCATTCAAACGAATTTCATTGCATAAGATTTGAAGGACACATTTTATGGTTGGCAGGGATGTATACCTATTTTCTGGACCTAATTCAACAAACTCTTTCAGGTTGGACAAGCGCCCCACCTTACCCTCACTCTCAGCATTCCAATCATTCCTTCCATACATGCCTTTTGGTCAAAGAAGTCAGACAAACCTGCTATAGGTAAGAAAGATACAATTTTTAATTGCTCTTTTAATCAAAGTTGAGTAAAGCTGATATGACAATCATGAGAGAATTATAAAAAAGAGTTACTCATAATTGATTCAGATTTATGAAACCTGTTGGATTCATATTAGATGTTGAATTGAAAATATACCTGTGATTGTAGACATTATCTGGTTTCACCACAGATGAAATGGCTACCACTGAGAGTAGTAAAAATC
>CAKZFK010000312.1:0-18957 GCA_936440205.1 Lepidonotus clava | reverse complement strand
CTGCCACATGGGCGCTGGATCGGCCACGTACCGGGCGTCGAGGATGTCGAGGTCTCGACCCCAATCGGTCGTTGGCATACGATCTGTCGTGTCTGCTTGCTGATCGGTCATCGATCCTCCGATGTGGTGATGAAACACAATACTAGTACTGTCTTACGCATCGCGTCGAGTCTCGACGGGTTCAGGAGGTCCAGACAGTGCAGTTCGAGAACTTCGATCAACGGGTGGCAGACAAGATGCTGGAATCCGGAACCGCAGCGGGCGGCATCTCCGGCTATCTGCAGTTCCGACACGTCCAGTTCACAGCCGGCCGACTCGTTGCTGAGATGGACACCCGCGACGACCTGCTCACACCATTCGGCAACCTGCACGGCGGCTGCCTGTCCGCCTTCGTCGATCATTGTCTCGGCGTCGTCTTCTATCCGCTCATTCCTCGAGGCGCGTGGGTCGCGACCACCGAGTTCAAACTCAACCTTCTCAAGCCGGTCTCCTCAGGAGTCTGCGTCGCAACAGCCGACGTCATCTCATTGACGAAACGAAGCGGCGTCGCCCGAATCGACATCTCCAACGGAGACAACGCCGCGTGCGCTGCCCAGGGCACCGTGACCATCGTGTTGCCGAGAAGCTGAGCAACACCGAAGGAGACATTCTGAGCTCCGTGAGCTTACTCGCCTCTGGGGGTGGCGTCGTAGAACGGATTCGGCCATCTCGTCGAGCTGGAGAGGTCAACCTGGCCGGTGGGCCTCGATCACTCGCAGAATGAGCGTGCTCAGCTGCTTTGTGGTTTCAGGAGGCAGTGTCTCGCCGATGACGATCGGCCTGTGTACGAGGATGGCCGGTCCGATGTCGGCAATGAGGTCAACCAGATCTTCGTCGGCGCCTGAGCCAAGCCCCTCGGCCACGTACTGTCGCAGTCTGTCCCGGTCGGGGTCGATGGTTGCGGTCCGGATGACGTCGGCCAGTGCGGGATCTGCGCGCATGGCGGCGATCAGGCTTGGGAAGTACGGCGCGCGCTGGCCCTTGAGATTGACTCTGATGGCTTCGAGGATGGTTTCAGGTTCCTGCTCGGGTGCCGCGGAGGCACCGGGGAAGCGTTGTAGCGATAGCTGCGGCGACGAGTGAGGGTTTGCTCTCCCATCGCCGGTAGATGGTCGACAATCCGACCTTAGACAGGTCGGCCCGGGCCCCGTGTTTTGGTCACAGTTCCGGACCCTAGCGATGGGCTTGAAGGATCGTCGCCCTGCCACCACAATTACGGGAATGGATCGTACCGCTATTCGTGGGGACCTGAGCCCCGGGTATGATTCTGGCCGCGACGATTTCGGCCACGATTCTGGTTGTCGCGAACGTGTCTTTCTTGAACGTTGCCGTTCCCCATCTGCCCCGGGCCTTGACGCGAGCCAGGCCGACGTTCAGTGGATGATCGACATCTACGCAGTGTTTCTCGCAGCGCTCCTGCTGCTGGCGCACTCGGTGGCCGATTCCGCAGACGGCGGATGTTGTGTGGTTGGCATCGTGGTGTTGATCGCAAACGCCGCGACCATATTGATGGATAGTGCGATGCCGGTCATCATTCCTGCGAGCGGTCCAGCGGTGTCGGAACGGCGATCGTCTCCCCCGTGACGCTCGAGCCAACCTCTTCCACTGACCACCAACGCAATGAGCGCAAAGAAATGCACCAAGAGACCAAACTGGACCGAATTCACAACGCGGCACTGTTCAGCCGGGCGGACAAGAAGACCCTGAGCGAGCTTGCACACGTCCTCGACGAAGTAGAGATCGAGGCTGGCACCACGATCATCACCCAAGGCCGCCACCACCACGAGTCCTTTGTTGTCGAAAGCGGAACCTTCGCGGTTTTCGTCGATGGCGAGGAGGTCGCAGAGATACCGGCTGGCGAATTCATCGGTGAGATTGGCTTGCTGGATCCTGGCGTCGCTACAGCAACCGTAACCTCCAAAACCGCGGCGACTCTGCTCGTACTGCCCCACAACAGTTGCCGTAAAGTACTGGACGCCACGCCCGGTTTGTACCGACAGATCGCCGTTCGAGCTCGCTCACCGGCTCCGATCAATGGACGCCAAGTACCACCACCCATAGCCTCAGCTCGGCTCGCCTGTGTAAGCCCGAACGGTTGTCGCGCTCCGGTTAATCTTCGACGTTGCATCTGGACCGTCTGGGATCCACCCTGACCGATGTCAGCGATGTCCGGTGGCGCGACGATCAGATCGCTAGATCTTAGGCATGATAGGTTGGAGTTAGATTCCAACGTGTAGGTCCAGGTTCTGAACAGAAGGTGTGCGGGGTGCAGTGCCGCGAGTGCGACATACAAAATCTCGCTGAGCGGGCGGATCGGCGTCAGTTCAGGGATTGTTCCGGCGCTACTGGCATGCTCGGCGTTCACTTCACCAGGCGGGCCCGGTGACCGAGGTGCGGTCATCGCAAACCCAACCAGATGGTTCGGGTGTTGATCGTTCGGTACTTGTAGCTTTCAGTGGCCTCATGGCCGGCATGTTTCTCGCGTCGGTCGATTCGACGATTGTTGCTACGGCTTTGCCAACCATCGTTGGTGACTTGGGCAATGTTGATCAGCTGTCATGGGTGGTGCTGGCCTATCTGCTCACGACTACGGTTGGCACCACGCTGTATGGCCGGATCAGTGATCATGTCGGTCGACGACGGGCCTTCCAAGCGGCCATTGTTCTGTTTCTGATCGGCTCGGTGCTATCGGGGCTGGCCCAAACCATGTTGCAGCTGATCATCTTTCGGGGCGTGCAAGGCCTTGGGGGCGGTGGACTCATGACCATCCCATTCATCGTGATCGGTGACCTGGTGTCGCCGCGCCAGCGCGGCCGGTACATGGGCTATTTCACCGCGGTGTTCGCGGTTGCGGGCGTCATGGGCCCACTCTTGGGCGGCTTCTTCGTCGACAACGCTTCCTGGCGGTGGATCTTCTATGTCAATGTCCCAGTCGGGGTAGGGGCACTTGTGCTGACTGACCGGGTTCTGCGTTATGACGTCGAGGAGCAAGACGCACGTCTCGACGTCACCGGCGCAACGTTGCTCGTCGCTTCGGTCTCATCGTTGGTGCTGGTGTCGGCGTGGGGCGGTGATCGCTTCGACTGGGCGTCGCCAACAATTATTTCTATGACGGTCGGCGGGTTTGTCTTGGGCGGATTGTTCGTCACACATTGCCGAAGGACTGTCGCGCCGCTTCTCCCGCTGGGACTGCTGGCGGAGAGTCCAGTTGCGGTGAGCGCTGTAGTCTCGTTGCTCGTAGGGGCGGTCATGTACGGCGGGCTCGTGTTCCTCCCGCTGTTCCTCCAGGGGGTCTCGGGCTTATCCGCGACGAACTCGGGGTTGTTGTTGGCGCCGCTCATGCTCGGCGTGACCGCAGCGTCCATCGCTTCGGGTCGCGCAATAGCTCGGACCGGACGGTACAAGAGATATCTGATCGCGGGAACCATCGCGATCGTGGTCGTCGCAGCCGCGCTCAGCCTCCTCACGGTCGGGACATCAGGCTGGTGGGTTGGTGTACTCATGGCACTATTGGGAGCAGGAATGGGCACCGCCATGCCTGTCGCATCGATCGCCAGTCAGAACGCCGTGGAGTTCCGCGATCTAGGCGTCACAACGTCGTTGGTCTCGTTCGCTCGGTCGTTCGGCGGAGCGATCGGTGTCGCAATATACGGGGCGGTGCTCGCGGCTCGGCTTGGTCCGCGCCTTGACGATGTCGCTGCGTCTGGGAGCTTGCCACCCGGCTTGACTGCCCGGCGACTGGCGAACAGCCCCGAGCAGATCCAAGCCCTCACGCCGGGCCTGCGCGACGATGTGCGGACCGCGCTCGCCGACACCATCGGCGAAGTCTTCCTGGTCTCGGTCCCCGTCGCTGTCCTGGCACTGCTCGTATCGGTACTGCTTGAGGAGCGACCACTGCGAACCGACGCGTTCGTAAAACGCACCAATCCCGCACACGATCCAACCCAAACCGGGGCGATCTCATGAGGCAGGTTTCTGAAGCACTACGGTCAAAACTGCCGACTGCCTCCGCTATCTTCGCGCAGCGCGGCTTTGATGGAACCACCATCGACCGCGCTCAGCGAGCCAACCGGAATACCCAGCTCCACGCTGTACTACAACTTCACCGGCAAGGACGAGATCCTTGCGTTCCTGTTACAAGACTGGCTCGAACGCACTTCAGCGGACTTCGAGGCAGCGATCGCCGGTGACGGCTTGGCCGCCGACCCTCTCGCAGCAGTCGTGACGGCCCAGCTAAACGCCATGGCCAACGACCCGCAACCTGCCAAGTGCTGCTCGCAGAACTTGGACGCATCGACCGTCTCCCCCCACATCGCCGATGCCGTCCAGTCCGCCCTTCACCGACCGGTCGCCAAACTTGTCGCCGACGGCGCAGCCCAGGACTGCTTCCGCAAGGTCGACATCGAACGCGCCACATCGGTGCTCTATGGGGTTCCCTGAGTACACGTGCGAAAACCAACGCTTGATCGTTCAGTTTCCTGAACGGTGGCGCCATGGCGTGGCTATGTCGATGTAGGTACCGAGATGGGCGTATGGGTTGGTGGGTGCGTGAGTCCGGCTCGTGTCATTGCTCTTTCGTATTGGTCCCAGGCCCGCCAGGACTGTGGGATGCTTGCTCTGCCTTTGGGTTTTTCGATGTCTGGTTCGCTCAAGCGTCGCCGTATCCGTTGCACTGGTTCGGTCTCTTCGGCGGCGAAACTGGTGTCAGAAACGGTGCGGGATCGGGCTAGTTCCTCGATATCGGCGGAGATCCGGCGAAGGATCCTGATCACCCGGTCATGGTCGACCAGACCGATATGTCTGTCGGGCCGATCGCTTTCGGGGCGTAGGTTGATGACCAAGTGACCGCCGGTGTGGTCGTCGTTTTGGAGCAGCGTCAGCCACTCTGCGCATTCCAAGATCAGAGCTGCTTCCTCGCTGAGACGATCACCCACAGCATCAGTGCCTACATTGTCGTCCTCTTCTGGTGCGGGCCAGCCTGCTTCGCGTAAAACGTCTTGTGCTTGTTCGACTGGGTAGTCGGTTCCTTTGGAAACAATCTGGTGTACCCGTGTGGCGCTCCGCCCGACCGCTTCGGCGATATCGCGGACGCTCCAACCCTGGCGTGACGCCGAAAGCACAGCCTAAGTTCGTTCCAATTGAGCCATTTCCAGGCGAAACGCCGCACGCTTCAAACGCCGCTGCACCTTTACAAACTCAGTCCACTCGATCCGACGCCGGGCCATCAACCGAACCTAGCCCAACACCTCCGTTCAGCAAACTGAACGTTCAAGCGTTGCTTTTACACCGTTACTCCGGCTACCCCAAAATGCGAAACATAAGACTTCAGCATCACACTGATTTTCCTTGCGAAACATCCACGACCGCATATTCGGCACCGACAGGCTCAATGCAACAGTGCCACATCAGGTCATGACACTGTGATGTCGAGGGTTTCAAGGCCCCGCAACGTCAGGCTCGGCCGCCACTTCGCGTCAACGTCGCCGTCGATGTGTGCGAAGCGTTGCAGTAGCTCGTTGAAAACGATCTCGCCTTCCAGTCGTGCGAGTGGTGCGCCGAGACAGAAGTGGATACCCGCGGCGAAGCTGAGATGTTGGATACCGGGGCGGGTGATGTTGAACCGATCTGGATCCGCGTACCGGTCCGGGTCCCGGTTCGCTGCGCCGAGCAACGTGAGCACGACATCGCCCTCGGCAATGTTGCATCCGTCGATGTCGGCGGGCTCAAGTGCCACACGTGCGTCGAGTTGCACAGAGCTTTCATATCGCAGTATTTCTTCGACTGCTCCGTGAGCCAGGTCGGGCCGTGTCCGCAACAACTCGAGTTGGTCGCGATTTTGCAGCAACGTGACCAGGCCGTTGCCGATGAGATTCGTTGTGGTTTCGAAGCCTGCGGCGAACAGCAGAATGATGGTTGCGATCAGTTCGTCGTCGTTGAGCCGATCCCCTTCCTCTTGTACTTGGATGAGCGCGCTGATGAGGTCGGCGCCAGGGTTCTGTCGCCGCTGGATTAGTAGTCCGGTGAAGTAGTCGGTCATAGCGTGACTCGCGGCTTGCGCCTTGGTGGTGGTGGCGGCGTCGACCATGGGCTCGAGCGCTGCAGCTGCATCGCGTACGAGATAGCGGAACTGCTCTCGATCCGATTCGGGAACACCGAGCAATTCGCCGATCACCTGCACCGGTAGCGGAAACGCAAGGACGTCCATCACGTCGCCTCCGCCATTGTCTGCGAGCCCGTCAAGGTGTTGCTTCACCATGTCGGTGATTGCCGGGCGGAGTTCTTCGACGCGGCGAGGTGTGAACTCGCGTGCCACGAGGCCGCGCAGTCGGGTGTGGTCGGGCGGGTTCTTGCGCAACATCGAGTCGTTCGACAACAACGGGACCGGACGGTCCGGATTGTCTGCATCCGCCGGGTTCCCGAAGATACGGCTGGTGTTGTCGCCCTTGCCGAATCGGTTGTCGCGCAGCACCGTTGCGCAATCCTGGTAGCGGGTCACAACCCACATCGGCAGGATCTCACTCTTGTGAATCGGTGCTGCCTCACGAATCCGTTGATATGACGGGTAGGGGTTGGCTCGTGTGTCGGGATCGCTGAACAATGCCAGCAACTCGTGATCAGCCACAGCTGTGGCTTCGGTCAGGTCGGTCATTGGTTGCTCTCCGGTTGGTGTGAGGTTGGTGTTGGTGTGCTGAGACCGTTCAGGATGATCCCGACGACGTCGGCGGCGACTGTGTTGACATCGAATGCTGGGATTTGACCGTTGCCGGCTACGACGTGGTGCAGACCTGTCAAGGTGACAGCGCCATAGACTGCGGCCGTAGCGTTTTCGATCGGCACTTCGGCCAACGAGCCATCGGCGGCGCCCTCGACAAGCAGTTTCGCTACCGGCCGGTGAAAGGCTTGCCGCACGGCTTCGGCAATGTGCGGTAGACGGTCGATGCGGCCGAGTTCGGCGAGCAGCATCTGACAAGTCGACGGATCGTTCGCCATCGCCGTCAACTGTGCGCCGATCACTCGTTCCAAGCGGATCGCAGCAGACGCTTCACCCTCGATGGCTTCTGTGACCACGACCGAGGTCCGATCGAGCCAGTCCTGCATCAAGAACGTCAAGATCTCCTGCTTGCCGGCGAAGTTGTAATACAACGTCGACGACGGCACCCCAGTCGCCTCGCTCAACGCGTCGATCGTCGACGCGTCATACCCGCGCTCGGCGAAGACGACCGCGCCCAGCCGCAGCTTGGCTGCCAACTCAGTTGAGATCGAACGCATCAACTTCTCCCATCAGCCATGTCTCGGCCGCTTGTTCAGATCTGCGCATTATCGACTTCCGGTTCGGGCGGCCTAGTCAGCTCTGCGAGATGAGCCAAGTCGACTGAGATGAATAGCGCCGTCGACTCGACGAACACACCGTTCGGGCCGGTGCCATTGGCCGCGATGCGCAAGCGTCTGCCGTCGCGCTCGACTAGCCACGCCCGAAACTGCAGCGGCACGCCTAAAGGACAAGGCGCCCGATAGGTCAATGACAGCTCACCGGTGAAGGCCATCGTTCCCAAAATCGGTAACAGGCCGCCAATCGTTTCATCAACGCACGCGGCCACCACACCACCATGGCTGCGATCCGGTGCACCTTCCCAACCCGCAGCCAACGTGACCGTGCCAACGGCCTGGTCGCCTTCACGTCGAATCCGCAGCCCAATGCTCAACGGGTTCGCCGAGCCTGACACCGGTGAGTCATGAAACAGATCGACGAACGCGCCGTCTTCGACAACGTTGTCCATCGACCCCGACTTCAGAGCGGCGGCGAATCGAGGGTTCGCCGCCATCTCATCAAACCGGTTTCTATCCGGAGCATTCTCGACCTCATTCGCGAACGCCTCAACCTCAGCCGCGATGCGATACAGCAACGACACGTCGACGCGATGCGAGACCAGCCCATGCGCTAGTCGCCGAACGACAGTCGCAGCGTCGATCCGCGCCGGCAGATCCGGATGGTCATCGACGATGTTCGTATGGTTTGTGTCAGTCATGCTTCCGTTTTGTCCTGATCGGGTAGTGCTCCTCGCCCGGCCCCGGACAACCCGGTGTACGCCGCGGCTGCGATAGCAAGTGCTGCGCCGAGCCACAACGCCGGGCGCATCCCATCGAGCCAAGCCTGCCTTGCCGCTTCCAACAAGCCCGCACCATCCGGGCCGAGCTGAGCTGCGGTTTGGAGGGCACCGCCGATGCCTTCTTCGACTCGTTCAGCAAGCTCAGGGGGCAACGAGTCGGTTGCGTCTTTCACGTTTGATCGGTATTGCGCGTTCAAGAGCGACGCGATCAACGCAATACCAACAGCACCGCCGATCTCGCGAACGGTGTCGTTCAGCGCCGACGCAACACCTTGCTTGTCGGCAGGCAACGACGCCGTGATCGCCTCGGTCGACGGGCTCATCGACAGTCCCAAACCAGTCCCGAGCAACAAGATGCCTGGTAGCACTGACCAGTACCCGCGATCCAGATCGGCGAACACGGCGAGTGACCCCGTTCCGCCCGCCAAGGCGAACATGCCCATCACGATCGTGCGTCGATACCCAACGCGAGCAGACAGCGCCGGCGCTACCGCGGACAGCGGCATCATCAACGCAGCCATCGGCAACAGTCCCGAAGCCGCCCGCAGCGCGCTGTAGCCAAACACCGCTTGCAGCAACTGGATCAGGATGAGGAAGATCGCGAAGATCACCGCGAACGCGACGAACAGATTCACTGACCCGGTCGCAAGCCCACGATTACCGAACAGCCGGACATCGATCAGCGGGTGGTCACGCCTCAGCTCAACGATCACGAATAGCACCGCTCCAACAACAGCAACCGTCATACCCGCTACCGCCACGGGGTGTGACCAGCCGCGCTCAGGGCCCTCCTGGACGCCGAGCACCAAGCCACCAACCGCAAGCGCCGACAACACCGATCCCAACACGTCAAACCCGGCCTCGATGTGCTCGCTAGAGTGCGGCACCACCCTCCACGTCAACCCGAACGATCCCACCGCGAGCGCTGCCGGGAACGCGAACACCCAGGGCCAGGTTGCGTTGTCGATGATCGCAGCCGACACAAACAGCCCCAGAATCCCGCCTGCGCCGGCAACACCCGCCCAGATCCCAACCGCCTTGCCACGCTCCTCTGCAGGAAACGTTGTCGTGATCACCGACAACGTCACCGGCATGATCATCGCCGCCGCGACGCCGGCCCCGACCCGCAGAGCGATCAACATTTCCGCAGAGGTTGTGAACGCCGACGCAGTGCTTGCCGCCGCGAACCCAATTAGGCCCAGCATCAGGGTCGGCTTGCGGCCCCACCGGTCACCAATCGCACCGATCGGCATCAACAACGCAGCCAGCGCCAACGTGTACCCGTTGATCACCCACAACAACTGACTCTGCGACGCACTCAAATCTACCGCCAAGGCCTGCTGTGCCACATTCAACCCCGACACCGACGAAATCACCGCCATCAAAGCGACACACATCGCAATAAGAATCAGCCGACGCTCGCGCAATGTCGCGACCGCTGGCACTGAACCATGCTCAGAGCCGCCAGACCGGCCGTGACCCGAACCAACAGATGTATCCGCCGTCACTGCGACCATGCCCCAACAGCAAGAAGCACACACGACAAAATCGACACAAGACCCTCCACGGCTACAAGTTGGAGCATGGTACTGCAATCCTATTCCAATCACGTGGTCCGAGCTGGAGTGTCACCAGCCTGAGACGTAGGAGAGCGTCACATTCCTGTTTGCCTGGAATGTGGATCTGTATTCGGGTGTGCGGGTCCGTTCGGCGCTGTGTGCGGCGTTGAACAGCGGTCCCGTTTACCGGGATTCTTTCCCGTCTAGCGGGAACCACGAGAGAGTGGGCACCGATGGAGTGATCGGCTCTATTGCAACGAATTGCTCATCCGGCTTCTTCGTCGATCGCGGCGACCGGCCACCAAAGGGGCCCGAGAGAACCGCCAAACCGCAAGGACTAGCCAAATCAGCCGTCCCTACAATGGCTGCTAGGGCGTGCATAACCAGTAATATGCACACCTACGACTCTGCGGGATCGCTCCGAACGCTTGCCGCTATCAAGAACACGGCCCGCCCCTCCCCCAACACCGCCTCCGCACACGTCTCGGACCTGTGGGGTGCTGTTGCCAGGCCGCTCTCGGCTCGAGCCGTGTTGCAACGAGCCCACCTTTTTGTTCATCAAGGTCTGATGCGCGGCTCGGCGATCGCAAGATCATGAAGCAATGAGAAAGTGCTACCCGAAAAAGACTTAGGTAGAGGGCGTCAGATCGTATGACGTGTTGGGAAGGAGGACGTCGAGGTCGCCGTCCAACTTGTCGCGGTACTCGATGACATCGATCCAGCGTTGTGGGATGGTCGTAGCCCCCTTGGCGGCGCCGAGGAGGCTACCAGCAATAGCTCCGGTGGTGTCGGCGTCGTCGCCACGGTTGACGAGCGCTACGAGTGTTTCCTCGAAGCTGCCGGGCTGCTGGATTGCCCAGACGGCAGCGCGTAGGGAGTCAATGACCCAGCCCGAGGTTGGGATCTGCTCGACTGGAGTGTCCGGGTCGACCCGGAGCGCTGCTTCGACCTCTGGGGTCCGAGTCGGCCGAGGGCACGCCGGCGAGTTCACGAGGGTCAGCGCATTGTCGACGGACATGCCGACCATGAGTGCTGCGGCGAGCTGGTTGTATGCAACGCACGCCCAGATGCAGTTGTCATGAGCGTGAGTGATGGCCGAGATTGCTTTGGATTCTCTGATCAAGCGGTCAAAGGTGCCGGTCGATGCCGTGAACTGGTTTGGGGCGCAGACGATGGCTGTCGGGATTGCGCGCATTAGCGATCCGTTGCCTTGAGATGACTCGCCGGTCTGGCCGGTGGTGTGAGGGTCGTCGCCATTGCTCACGGCACGCAGCGCTCGTGCCGTGGTCCCGCCAATGTCTCGCGGCCCGGTGCGGTACCAGGCGGCGAGGTTGGCAGCGAAGTGTTCGAGCGATGTGAATGGGTGTTCGGCGTAGGCCGACAGCACTGCATAGGTGAGGTCGGTGTCGTCGGTGCCTTGCCCAGGACGCCAGTTGAACGCTCCCCCACCAACGATCTCGGAGTGAACGCCATGGCGGGCTGCGATGGCGTCCGCTGACATGAACTCGACGGTGGCCCCGAGGGCATCGCCAACGGCGACACCCCAGAGTGCCCCAAGCGCCCGATCACGGAGCACTTTGGGGCGTACTGCGGTCGGCATCAGCCTTCTCCCAGGTCGGCGACAGCAAACGTCTTTCGGGTCGCTGCGATGACTCGAACGGAATCAGGAGTGCCGCTGTTGGTTCCGAGCACGCCAGTGCTGATGGCGAGGGCCACGACTTCGGCGAAGCTGCGGCGAGCTGCGGCGAACGAGTCACCAGTGGCGGTGAATCCCGATGCAGGACCTTGGCCGGCAGCGGTCCAGGTTTCGAGATCGATGCCATCGGTATCGATGCTGCAGAACACTTCAACTACGGATTTGGTTTCTGACATGATGTGTCTTCTCTTTCAGGTTGCGCCGTGGCCAACAGCGGCTAGCGCTGTTAGTGCGGCGAGTTCTTTGAGTGCGTATTGCTCCATTGGCTTTTCGAGGTCCACGACTGCGTCGATCACGCCTCTCGTCTGACCGTTTGAGTCGTTAGCGAACTCTTCGATGCTGTTCCGCTCTCGGTCGCACCAAGGTTCTGCGGCCTCAGTCGGGTTCATGTGGACGACGCATAGGCCACAGGTCTGGGCGACGGCACCAACCACTTTGGTTGCTGCACCAGTCTCAGGGTCATAGACCGAGAGCCAGGCGATTTCAGGGGTGGTCTTCATGTGGACTCCTTCCACTTCCAGCGGCGCTTGCCACATAGTATACGGGTACGGTGTGATACTTTGCAAATTTGGTTATACGAAACGGTCTTCGGGCCATCGGCCACGGTCTTCGAGGTCAGGAATACAGGCGTCGAGGTCGGCTGCTTCTTCAGTGCTGGATTGGAGGTAGAAGTCATCCCAGGCAGACACGTGCGCCCGGCGATCGTCAGTAGCGGCTCGGATCTTTAGCACTGCTGCGCTGTCGGTCTCACATAGCGAGATGTGGTCGCTAGCGACCTTGACGGTGCTGTCGGCCTCCATGAGCCGGACGTGGTTTCCAGGCTCGATGAAGTACGGGTGGCTCGCTGGCCCTGGACGCCCGAGGGGGCGCATCCAGATCCCAGAACCGTCAATCCGGTAGTGACGGGCAAGCGCGACTACGACGATCTCGTCCTCTCCTTCGGCTGACACTTCCATCTCAGCGCCAGGGTGATAACCCACGTCTTCGTGGGTGCCGAGCAGCTGCTCGAGCAACTCGATCACTGATGGGTCGGTGAGCGACAACTGGTCCTTCATTGCACAATCACTTCCTCAAGGGCCATGCCTCGAATCTCTGTACGACCTTGCTTCTTCAGCGTTGCGATCGTTTTACTTGCTTGTTTGGACGAACCCATGTGGATGCGGTCAGGGCCTTGTGGTCCCAGCAGGTCGATTCCGTCGCGGAACATGACCTCGTTGCTCGAGGCGGTCATGTTGGCCAATGCCGCTGGGCTGCGGGTTTGGGTCTTGTTCATGAACGCCCCGTACTTGTCGCCGTTGTAGCCATACCAGTCCGAGCGTGCGAGCAGCTTGGCTGGCTGCTTCCACTCCAACCATTGGCCCGACGAGGAGAAGTTGCTGTTCTTCACTCTAAGGAAAACGGCCCGTGAGCCACCAGTGTTGGTGTCGGCTGCCTCTGACATCCCCACGTCGTTCTTTGTGCCCATAAACCGGCGATGCTCGGTGGCCGCTAAGACCCCGCCACTGTCTGTTAGGAGAGCGTCCAAGTTGTTGCCGGTGACGTTGTGGGTCAACTTTCGTGACTGCCAGGTCTGCGCAATCGAGGTCTCTGTGACATCGAAACGGTTGAAGGTGTACGAGGCCCCGTTGCGGGTTGGTGTCGGGTCATAGCTCGCCATCGTCAGTAACTCCGCCCCTGACGAAACCTTGAGTTCCTTGGCCACTGCATCACGCAGCATCGAGGTGCGAGCAGCAGCGGTCTGAGTGTCAGCTTCAAGCCTGATCGACTTCGCCCAAGCAGTCCGCTCGCCTCGCGACATCCCTATCGCTTCTGAGCGCGCTCAGAAGCCAGCATTTCGGAGCACGTTGTCGCTAACTGGCGGCCCGAGTTGATCGAGGAGATCACGCCCTGGCGGTTATCGACACCTTGGGCCCAGGCGTTGCGAAGCAAGTAGTTGTGCTCGGCATCGGTTGAGCTGAGCGGTGTGTTGTGCAAGTTGAGCTGCGACAGTCGGCCTACGAGCTCCGCTTGTCTGCCGGCGCCTGCGGGTGCCTGGATCTCGACCAGGCCCTGCATTCCTTTGGGAGCCTCTCCATGAACGTGATAGCGGGCCACGAAACCGCCGCCGAGGTCGATCTCGTACATACCATCGTGCGCAGTCGCCAACTTTCTTTGCTCGCCGGGCAGCGTTCGTTTTGAGTCGACCCACTTTGCATTGAGTCGCGACGATGATTTCTTTACGCCAACCAGATCAGGGCCACTGCCATCAAGCTCTGCGGCTGGGACCTTCTTGGTCATCATTGCTTCATGTTTGGTGGTGAACGTGTCGATATGGCCAATGGCGTCGGCAGAGCCTGATCCAGCAGCAACCACCTTCGTTGCTTCCAGCGCCGGACCGTAGTGATCCAGCATTGCTTGGACCTCAGGGCTAGCGTCAGCTGCGAGCTTCTCCTGAATGTCAGTGAGATTCTGCAGTCGTTCGTGCGTATGCGCCGGTATCTCAGATCCTTTGCCGACATGGTGCTTGACCGATTTGACGGCAATGACCAACTCCGACCCAAAGTTGTTGTCGATGTCAGCGGCGACCGGGCCATCAACCATCTCAGGGACTTGGACCTCGACCATGCCCTTCTCATCAATGATCGCCTCAAGGATCTTGTCCTCAGCGTCTGGTCGGACCCAGCCGTAAACAACTTCAACGGGCCCGTCTTTGGCTTCGAGCGCCACCAGGGCCACGTTGCCGTTCTCGAAGTCCTCCCCCGCAATCAGCAATGGATGAGGAACTGGATCTGTTGGTAGGACCGCTTCCGGCAGTGGCGTCAGCACATCTTCATCACCCCACTCAGACCCGAGACCAGGAACGAACTCGAGCGCCGGGCTCTGCTCCAGCTCACTTGCAGGTGGCTCCTCAGGCTCTACGCCGGCGGAATCTTCCTCGACCTGGTCGCTGACGTCAGGATCAGGATTGTCGATGCCGCCCCCATCACCCTCGGCCGTGACCTTGAGACCGCCGCCTATGACCTCGACGTGACCGCTGAGGAATACGTCTTCTGCGACTTGAGGCTCTTGATCGAGGGGATCGGCGACCTCGATGTGAGTCTCGGTGACGGCCTCCCATTTCTGGCCGGGGGTGAACTCTATTTCGCCAGCAACAGATTCGACGGCTACGGCGGCTTCAGTGGCGAAGACCCCCGCGGGGACCACGGTGCTTGGTTCGTGCGCTTTGGTTGAGCCGCTGCCCATTCGCTTATCTCCTCATCTTCATGCTGCCGACGAAGCCAGCATTGGGATGTGTTGAGCGCCGGTGAAGCCCTCTTTGGCGAACAATCCCGAGAAGGCCGTAGCCAGGTTGTTCTTGCGTTCGGTCATGGTTGTGAGGAACTCACCGGCGATCTGTGAGTCAGTTACCGAGGATGTGCCGTGGCGCTTCTGGGCAGCCTTGCGCATGGCGGGTACCCAGTGGACGCCGTGCTTGACGCCTTGAGTGGCCGTCTCTGATAGCCAGCTGCGGTAGGTGTCGTCAGGGATTGCTTGGAGCTTCTTGATAGCTGGCAAAGCTGCGGAGGCTTTCACCTCAACGCCTGGGGCCAGTCCGCCGGACTTGGCGGCGGAGTAGAGCTGGGAGTGGACCGTCGGGCTGGGGTTGCCGCTCGGTTTCCATGACGTGGTGAGCTTGTCGCTGCCAGTGAACTTGAAAGCCTGGCCGTGATCGATGCCGACCAATGCCCCTGATGGTGTGCGGAGAATGTTTGCGCTGTGTCCGTCGTGATCGCCTACCGCCCAGCTGGCGACGTGGTGGGACACGATCTGGTCGACGTCGGCCTGTGACCATGTTGAAGGTGAACCCGAGAAGTTCTGGGCTCCTTTGACCATCGGCTGCACTGCACCGGTCTTGGCGCCGACCTTGGCGACGTGAACGTCCACTGTGGGAACACCAGCAGCGGCAAACACCTTCGAGGCCGCAGCCTCAGCTTCGGCTCTTGCGCCCTTGTTGGACTTGTCCGGCTTGAACATCCATTGCCCTGAGTCACCGGGGCCCTGGTACAGGGCTGACTCATGTGACCCTTTGCTGAATCCGCCGATCTTGTTTGACTCCCAGTCGTGAGCAGCAACCGCGCTTGATGCAGTTGGTGACGGTAGGTCCGTGGCGAGGTTTGCTGCAGTCGCTGCCTTTGATGCGAGCGAGATCACGTTGGAGTGGAACCGACTCGAGGACCCCACTGGTGTGGCAGCCATCGTCTGGGACGGCTTGGCCTTCGCCGCCTGCGGCTTCAACGGCGCCGAGGTCGTCGACGCTGACGCTGCAGTTGTCGAGGTAGCCGTCGGCTTTGGAGCAGGGTTGGCCTTCAGGTCGACTGCAGCCTGAATCTTTGACTTATTCGTTTTGTCCGATGAATCCCAATGGCTTGCGATGTAGTTCTGGACCTGGGCTCGTGATGCCTTGTTGGCGTTCTGCAATCCCAGCTCGACCGCGACGGCGCGTAGCTCAGCGAGCTTCTCGGTCTTGGCCCAGGTGCGGAACGACTGCGTCACCTTCTCTGGGGGGTGACCTATTCCGGTTGCGTTCTTGACATGAGCGAGGACGGTGTATTGCTTGGAAATGCTGCTCATAGCGTTCCCAATTGTTTGGTTCTTGAGCGTCCACTTCTTGAGTTCGCCAATGTCGCCAGGGAGTGTCTCCCAACAAGTGTTGAGATCAGCGTCGGTGATGACCCCAGCGACATCGCTTGCTAGCTGCGCCTTTGCTTTGAGTGCGATCCGCGTTTGCATTGGGGTCGACATGGCCCCAAGGTGCAGTAGATCTGTTTGGTTCAGGAACTTCTTGTCGAGGTCGCTGACTGAGTCGGGTAGAGCATCGTGGTCGAGGGTTGACCCGTACCCGCCGTGGGGATTTATGGTGGTTTTGGTGCGGGCCCAGGCGACCATCGCTTCGAGTTCTGGGTCCTCAGGGACATAACCCCACACCTTGTTGATGTTGTCGACTCGCTCGTTCAGGTCCTTTGAGTTGGCTCCAGCTTCATGGGCCGCAATAGCTTCGTGGAAGTCGGTCAGTGGGCCTGTCCACGTCTCGTCTCCGTCGAGCTTGTCGAGATCAGCGACCCACTCTGGAGGGACGCCTTCGTTGTTCGCCAAGGCAACCATCGCTGCGTGTACCGCAAGTTGCTGGTTCACGTCTTGGGTGACCAAGAACTGAGCCACCGCAGCTTCAACTGCGGGTTCCTGGGCGAAGTCGGACTCGGCAATGACTTTGGCCATTGGAAGTCCGGCTTCTTCAGCCGCAGCCATGAGCTGGTCTTGGGATGCGCTCGCGACTTTGGCTACCGCTATGGCTTGGATTTTCGCTGCGAGTTCCGCAGCTTCTTCGGGGTCGAGATTCTGGCCATGCTCGGTCGTGAACTTGGCCGCCTCTACGCCGACGATGGACAAGTTCCCTGACGGCATGAACGTGTCGGCGATCGCCGACACCGGAGAAGCCGTCGACGCGATCTCTTCGCCGGCGGAAGTCACGGCTGGCGCAGGCGCAACTGCTGAAGCCTCATGGGCCTTCGTGGAACCACTCCCCACAGCTCAGCGTCCCAGCTGGTCCATGATCTCGGCGAGGCTTAGCCCCGACGACTCAGCAATGAGATTGTCGTAGAACCGGACGTTGTGAGCAAAAGCGTCCTCGGTACGGGCGTGAACATCTTCACGGCCCTCCTCGCCCATGACCGCACCATGTCGACCGTAGATCAGCGCATTCGATCCAATCAGGGTCATGCGGTCTTCAAACAGAGACGCGATGACGCTTATTCGATCTTGTCGAGAGCTACCAGTGACCACCAGGCGGAAGTCGTCGGGCATAAACACCGAGAAGTAGGCCAGTCCAGAAACCGCAAGCTGCCAGTCCGCTTCTGTGCGGAAGGTCTGAAGGTTGATCGCCGCGGCTGGGACCTCCTCGTCCATCAGCCAGCTGCACGTGCGCTCGAGGTCTTCTTCTCTGAACCAGTAGAGGTTCGGCACGGCATTGATGCCATTCGATCGCATCTCCGTGGCGATCTGGATGTTGCGTCGGAAGTTCAGAAGGTGTTCGGTGCGAGGCTGGTTGCCGTACATCGAGTAGTTCGGGGCCAGCACGAGACCCCACTGCTGGGCAGCTAGAGCATCGAACATCGCATGTCGGCGTGTCCAGAACGCCTCAACCAGCGGATCTTCGCCGTAACCGACGAGCACTGTGGTGACGTCGACGTCGAGGCCGAGCGCCTCATTGGCGGTGACGCCGCTGTAGCCGGGAAGGATCTTCCAACTGACGGGCGAAAAGACCCGTCGGAGACCAACAGCGAACGCCGGCCAGTTGAGATCTGCGTTGAGCTGGCCAAGCTCCTTGGTATCGACCTGCGGAACGTAGCGAGGCAGCGCCGGCACCTCGAGCTGATCATCGTTCCAGGACAAGTCATCGAACGAGAACGTCCCTACATCAGCCATCCAGTCGTCGATGTCGTGTCGGGAACCGCATCTCATTGGGCACTGGCCGCACTTAGAGATCGAGCCGGGTTCTGCTTTGCCGCAGCCGCAGTATTCGCAGTCGTCGTTCTGGCCTTCACAGATCGGGTCAAACGCATCAGGGTTCGTCTTTGACCAGGGACAGACGGCGCAGTTGCACCGGGCAGCTGGGGCTGGGGCAGCTGCAGAGACGGGAATGAGTTGGCGAGTCACGCCGCCTCAGCTTCGGACTCGGTGGCCTCGACGTCGATGCCGTCGAGCAGATCTGTGAGTTCTTTCACCCGGAGTCGGAGCGATCCAGCGTCATAGGGCTGCAGCTTCTTCCCAGCACGAAGGTCGCGGGCCAAATCGGCGAGTTGGCGGAGTGACTCCGTAGCGATAATCACTTCCTGTTCCAGTTCAACGCCCATACCGAGGGCGACGACTTCGCCTTCTGAGATCTCAGCGTCTGTGTCGATCTCGTCGTCTTCGAGGCCTACACGGTCATGGATCGTTGCCGCCAGATCCATGACTTCGTCTACATCGGCTGAAGGATGGTCAATGGCTTCGTGACATGCCCTCGTCAATAGTTCTGGTCGTCCAGCGGTCTTGATTGCCTCCCAGATCTTGTTCGCAGCGCCATCGCGTCCTTTCGACCCGAGTTGGAGCCACGATTGGCGAGAGGCCAGCGAGATCCCGACGTCGTCCATCTCGGCGGCGACATCGGATGGCATTGCTCGAAACGCTCGCACCAGCTTTTTGGCCTTCGCTGGTGACATCGAAATACCGAGAAGATTCAACACGTCTTCCCAGGGAGCTCCCGTGTTGTGGAGCCCAGCCGAGGTGCGGGCCTTATCGAGAGCGTTCCAGCGGGCAACCGGGTCCTCTTCAGTCATCGGCCCGTCGATATCGACGCCTTCAAGCAGCAGTCTGGCTGACAGCACAGCCGAACGTTCATACAGCAGCGCAGCAGCCAACTCCCCCGGCTGTAGATCTTCGCGAGCCAGGTTCTCCACCAACTGGAAACGGCGTCGGTCTTGTTCTGACAGCGGGCCGTCAACAACAACTGCCGCCAACTGTTGGAAGTGCGGATTTTCCGGGTGGTTCTGGGCGCCCC
>CAKZFK010000311.1:0-19131 GCA_936440205.1 Lepidonotus clava | reverse complement strand
CCCGTCGACCCTTTGGAGACCCCTGGACAGTGGAAAAATCGACCAATCGGCAAACCGATTGTGCCCCCGAAAGTTTCAGGGCTTGGGGAAAATCATTCTAAGAGGAGAAGATTCAACTCAAATATTTTGGCAGACCCGATTTAACACTACGAGCCTATTTAAATAGGGAGCCTGACCAAGGAGGTACCCGAACGGTACCCCCTGGAAGATTAACCGTCGCCCGTATCGGACTTCTGAGCACAGCGTTGGACTCCTTGGGCCTTTTTACATCCTCCTGGCCTGTTCCGGGGCCGCTGAGAACCCCCTGGGGGCCGTCAGGGGCCGGAAAGGCAGGCCCAGGTGAACTCAATCTACTAAAAGGGGCCCCCGTCGACCCTTTGGAGACCCCTGGACAGTGGAAAAATCGACCAATCGGCAAACCGATTGTGCCCCCGAAAGTTTCAGGGCTTGGGGAAAATCATTCTAAGAGGAGAAGATTCAACTCAAATATTTTGGCAGACCCGATTTAACACTACGAGCCTATTTAAATAGGGAGCCTGACCAAGGAGGTACCCGAACGGTCCCCCCTGGAAGATTAACCGTCGCCCGTATCGGACTTCTGAGCACAGCGTTGGACTCCTTGGGCCTTTTTACATCCTCCTGGCCTGTTCCGGGGCCGCTGAGAACCCCCTGGGGGCCGTCAGGGGCCGGAAAGGCAGGCCCAGGTGAACTCAATCTACTAAAAGGGGCCCCCGTCGACCCTTTGGAGACCCCTGGACAGTGGAAAAATCGACCAATCGGCAAACCGATTGTGCCCCCGAAAGTTTCAGGGCTTGGGGAAAATCATTCTAAGAGGAGAAGATTCAACTCAAATATTTTGGCAGACCCGATTTAACACTACGAGCCTATTTAAATAGGGAGCCTGACCAAGGAGGTACCCGAACGGTCCCCCCTGGAAGATTAACCGTCGCCCGTATCGGACTTCTGAGCACAGCGTTGGACTCCTTGGGCCTTTTTACATCCTCCTGGCCTGTTCCGGGGCCGCTGAGAACCCCCTGGGGGCCGTCAGGGGCCGGAAAGGCAGGCCCAGGTGAACTCAATCTAATAAAAGGGGCCCCCGTCGACCCTTTGGAGACCCCTGGACAGTGGAAAAATCGACCAATCGGCAAACCGATTGTGCCCCCGAAAGTTTCAGGGCTTGGGGAAAATCATTCTAAGAGGAGAAGATTCAACTCAAATATTTTGGCAGACCCGATTTAACACTACGAGCCTATTTAAATAGGGAGCCTGACCAAGGAGGTACCCGAACGGTCCCCCCTGGAAGATTAACCGTCGCCCGTATCGGACTTCTGAGCACAGCGTTGGACTCCTTGGGCCTTTTTACATCCTCCTGGCCTGTTCCGGGGCCGCTGAGAACCCCCTGGGGGCCGTCAGGGGCCGGAAAGGCAGGCCCAGGTGAACTCAATCTAATAAAAGGGGCCCCCGTCGACCCTTTGGAGACCCCTGGACAGTGGAAAAATCGACCAATCGGCAAACCGATTGTGCCCCCGAAAGTTTCAGGGCTTGGGGAAAATCATTCTAAGAGGAGAAGATTCAACTCAAATATTTTGGCAGACCCGATTTAACACTACGAGCCTATTTAAATAGGGAGCCTGACCAAGGAGGTACCCGAACGGTCCCCCCTGGAAGATTAACCGTCGCCCGTATCGGACTTCTGAGCACAGCGTTGGACTCCTTGGGCCTTTTTACATCCTCCTGGCCTGTTCCGGGGCCGCTGAGAACCCCCTGGGGGCCGTCAGGGGCCGGAAAGGCAGGCCCAGGTGAACTCAATCTAATAAAAGGGGCCCCCGTCGACCCTTTGGAGACCCCTGGACAGTGGAAAAATCGACCAATCGGCAAACCGATTGTGCCCCCGAAAGTTTCAGGGCTTGGGGAAAATCATTCTAAGAGGAGAAGATTCAACTCAAATATTTTGGCAGACCCGATTTAACACTACGAGCCTATTTAAATAGGGAGCCTGACCAAGGAGGTACCCGAACGGTCCCCCCTGGAAGATTAACCGTCGCCCGTATCGGACTTCTGAGCACAGCGTTGGACTCCTTGGGCCTTTTTACATCCTCCTGGCCTGTTCCGGGGCCGCTGAGAACCCCCTGGGGGCCGTCAGGGGCCGGAAAGGCAGGCCCAGGTGAACTCAATCTAATAAAAGGGGCCCCCGTCGACCCTTTGGAGACCCCTGGACAGTGGAAAAATCGACCAATCGGCAAACCGATTGTGCCCCCGAAAGTTTCAGGGCTTGGGGAAAATCATTCTAAGAGGAGAAGATTCAACTCAAATATTTTGGCAGACCCGATTTAACACTACGAGCCTATTTAAATAGGGAGCCTGACCAAGGAGGTACCCGAACGGTCCCCCCTGGAAGATTAACCGTCGCCCGTATCGGACTTCTGAGCACAGCGTTGGACTCCTTGGGCCTTTTTACATCCTCCTGGCCTGTTCCGGGGCCGCTGAGAACCCCCTGGGGGCCGTCAGGGGCCGGAAAGGCAGGCCCAGGTGAACTCAATCTAATAAAAGGGGCCCCCGTCGACCCTTTGGAGACCCCTGGACAGTGGAAAAATCGACCAATCGGCAAACCGATTGTGCCCCCGAAAGTTTCAGGGCTTGGGGAAAATCATTCTAAGAGGAGAAGATTCAACTCAAATATTTTGGCAGACCCGATTTAACACTACGAGCCTATTTAAATAGGGAGCCTGACCAAGGAGGTACCCGAACGGTCCCCCCTGGAAGATTAACCGTCGCCCGTATCGGACTTCTGAGCACAGCGTTGGACTCCTTGGGCCTTTTTACATCCTCCTGGCCTGTTCCGGGGCCGCTGAGAACCCCCTGGGGGCCGTCAGGGGCCGGAAAGGCAGGCCCAGGTGAACTCAATCTAATAAAAGGGGCCCCCGTCGACCCTTTGGAGACCCCTGGACAGTGGAAAAATCGACCAATCGGCAAACCGATTGTGCCCCCGAAAGTTTCAGGGCTTGGGGAAAATCATTCTAAGAGGAGAAGATTCAACTCAAATATTTTGGCAGACCCGATTTAACACTACGAGCCTATTTAAATAGGGAGCCTGACCAAGGAGGTACCCGAACGGTCCCCCCTGGAAGATTAACCGTCGCCCGTATCGGACTTCTGAGCACAGCGTTGGACTCCTTGGGCCTTTTTACATCCTCCTGGCCTGTTCCGGGGCCGCTGAGAACCCCCTGGGGGCCGTCAGGGGCCGGAAAGGCAGGCCCAGGTGAACTCAATCTAATAAAAGGGGCCCCCGTCGACCCTTTGGAGACCCCTGGACAGTGGAAAAATCGACCAATCGGCAAACCGATTGTGCCCCCGAAAGTTTCAGGGCTTGGGGAAAATCATTCTAAGAGGAGAAGATTCAACTCAAATATTTTGGCAGACCCGATTTAACACTACGAGCCTATTTAAATAGGGAGCCTGACCAAGGAGGTACCCGAACGGTCCCCCCTGGAAGATTAACCGTCGCCCGTATCGGACTTCTGAGCACAGCGTTGGACTCCTTGGGCCTTTTTACATCCTCCTGGCCTGTTCCGGGGCCGCTGAGAACCCCCTGGGGGCCGTCAGGGGCCGGAAAGGCAGGCCCAGGTGAACTCAATCTAATAAAAGGGGCCCCCGTCGACCCTTTGGAGACCCCTGGACAGTGGAAAAATCGACCAATCGGCAAACCGATTGTGCCCCCGAAAGTTTCAGGGCTTGGGGAAAATCATTCTAAGAGGAGAAGATTCAACTCAAATATTTTGGCAGACCCGATTTAACACTACGAGCCTATTTAAATAGGGAGCCTGACCAAGGAGGTACCCGAACGGTCCCCCCTGGAAGATTAACCGTCGCCCGTATCGGACTTCTGAGCACAGCGTTGGACTCCTTGGGCCTTTTTACATCCTCCTGGCCTGTTCCGGGGCCGCTGAGAACCCCCTGGGGGCCGTCAGGGGCCGGAAAGGCAGGCCCAGGTGAACTCAATCTAATAAAAGGGGCCCCCGTCGACCCTTTGGAGACCCCTGGACAGTGGAAAAATCGACCAATCGGCAAACCGATTGTGCCCCCGAAAGTTTCAGGGCTTGGGGAAAATCATTCTAAGAGGAGAAGATTCAACTCAAATATTTTGGCAGACCCGATTTAACACTACGAGCCTATTTAAATAGGGAGCCTGACCAAGGAGGTACCCGAACGGTCCCCCCTGGAAGATTAACCGTCGCCCGTATCGGACTTCTGAGCACAGCGTTGGACTCCTTGGGCCTTTTTACATCCTCCTGGCCTGTTCCGGGGCCGCTGAGAACCCCCTGGGGGCCGTCAGGGGCCGGAAAGGCAGGCCCAGGTGAACTCAATCTAATAAAAGGGGCCCCCGTCGACCCTTTGGAGACCCCTGGACAGTGGAAAAATCGACCAATCGGCAAACCGATTGTGCCCCCGAAAGTTTCAGGGCTTGGGGAAAATCATTCTAAGAGGAGAAGATTCAACTCAAATATTTTGGCAGACCCGATTTAACACTACGAGCCTATTTAAATAGGGAGCCTGACCAAGGAGGTACCCGAACGGTCCCCCCTGGAAGATTAACCGTCGCCCGTATCGGACTTCTGAGCACAGCGTTGGACTCCTTGGGCCTTTTTACATCCTCCTGGCCTGTTCCGGGGCCGCTGAGAACCCCCTGGGGGCCGTCAGGGGCCGGAAAGGCAGGCCCAGGTGAACTCAATCTAATAAAAGGGGCCCCCGTCGACCCTTTGGAGACCCCTGGACAGTGGAAAAATCGACCAATCGGCAAACCGATTGTGCCCCCGAAAGTTTCAGGGCTTGGGGAAAATCATTCTAAGAGGAGAAGATTCAACTCAAATATTTTGGCAGACCCGATTTAACACTACGAGCCTATTTAAATAGGGAGCCTGACCAAGGAGGTACCCGAACGGTCCCCCCTGGAAGATTAACCGTCGCCCGTATCGGACTTCTGAGCACAGCGTTGGACTCCTTGGGCCTTTTTACATCCTCCTGGCCTGTTCCGGGGCCGCTGAGAACCCCCTGGGGGCCGTCAGGGGCCGGAAAGGCAGGCCCAGGTGAACTCAATCTAATAAAAGGGGCCCCCGTCGACCCTTTGGAGACCCCTGGACAGTGGAAAAATCGACCAATCGGCAAACCGATTGTGCCCCCGAAAGTTTCAGGGCTTGGGGAAAATCATTCTAAGAGGAGAAGATTCAACTCAAATATTTTGGCAGACCCGATTTAACACTACGAGCCTATTTAAATAGGGAGCCTGACCAAGGAGGTACCCGAACGGTCCCCCCTGGAAGATTAACCGTCGCCCGTATCGGACTTCTGAGCACAGCGTTGGACTCCTTGGGCCTTTTTACATCCTCCTGGCCTGTTCCGGGGCCGCTGAGAACCCCCTGGGGGCCGTCAGGGGCCGGAAAGGCAGGCCCAGGTGAACTCAATCTAATAAAAGGGGCCCCCGTCGACCCTTTGGAGACCCCTGGACAGTGGAAAAATCGACCAATCGGCAAACCGATTGTGCCCCCGAAAGTTTCAGGGCTTGGGGAAAATCATTCTAAGAGGAGAAGATTCAACTCAAATATTTTGGCAGACCCGATTTAACACTACGAGCCTATTTAAATAGGGAGCCTGACCAAGGAGGTACCCGAACGGTCCCCCCTGGAAGATTAACCGTCGCCCGTATCGGACTTCTGAGCACAGCGTTGGACTCCTTGGGCCTTTTTACATCCTCCTGGCCTGTTCCGGGGCCGCTGAGAACCCCCTGGGGGCCGTCAGGGGCCGGAAAGGCAGGCCCAGGTGAACTCAATCTAATAAAAGGGGCCCCCGTCGACCCTTTGGAGACCCCTGGACAGTGGAAAAATCGACCAATCGGCAAACCGATTGTGCCCCCGAAAGTTTCAGGGCTTGGGGAAAATCATTCTAAGAGGAGAAGATTCAACTCAAATATTTTGGCAGACCCGATTTAACACTACGAGCCTATTTAAATAGGGAGCCTGACCAAGGAGGTACCCGAACGGTCCCCCCTGGAAGATTAACCGTCGCCCGTATCGGACTTCTGAGCACAGCGTTGGACTCCTTGGGCCTTTTTACATCCTCCTGGCCTGTTCCGGGGCCGCTGAGAACCCCCTGGGGGCCGTCAGGGGCCGGAAAGGCAGGCCCAGGTGAACTCAATCTAATAAAAGGGGCCCCCGTCGACCCTTTGGAGACCCCTGGACAGTGGAAAAATCGACCAATCGGCAAACCGATTGTGCCCCCGAAAGTTTCAGGGCTTGGGGAAAATCATTCTAAGAGGAGAAGATTCAACTCAAATATTTTGGCAGACCCGATTTAACACTACGGGCCTATTTAAATAGGGAGCCTGACCAAGGAGGTACCCGAACGGTCCCCCCTGGAAGATTAACCGTCGCCCGTATCGGACTTCTGAGCACAGCGTTGGACTCCTTGGGCCTTTTTACATCCTCCTGGCCTGTTCCGGGGCCGCTGAGAACCCCCTGGGGGCCGTCAGGGGCCGGAAAGGCAGGCCCAGGTGAACTCAATCTAATAAAAGGGGCCCCCGTCGACCCTTTGGAGACCCCTGGACAGTGGAAAAATCGACCAATCGGCAAACCGATTGTGCCCCCGAAAGTTTCAGGGCTTGGGGAAAATCATTCTAAGAGGAGAAGATTCAACTCAAATATTTTGGCAGACCCGATTTAACACTACGAGCCTATTTAAATAGGGAGCCTGACCAAGGAGGTACCCGAACGGTCCCCCCTGGAAGATTAACCGTCGCCCGTATCGGACTTCTGAGCACAGCGTTGGACTCCTTGGGCCTTTTTACATCCTCCTGGCCTGTTCCGGGGCCGCTGAGAACCCCCTGGGGGCCGTCAGGGGCCGGAAAGGCAGGCCCAGGTGAACTCAATCTAATAAAAGGGGCCCCCGTCGACCCTTTGGAGACCCCTGGACAGTGGAAAAATCGACCAATCGGCAAACCGATTGTGCCCCCGAAAGTTTCAGGGCTTGGGGAAAATCATTCTAAGAGGAGAAGATTCAACTCAAATATTTTGGCAGACCCGATTTAACACTACGAGCCTATTTAAATAGGGAGCCTGACCAAGGAGGTACCCGAACGGTCCCCCCTGGAAGATTAACCGTCGCCCGTATCGGACTTCTGAGCACAGCGTTGGACTCCTTGGGCCTTTTTACATCCTCCTGGCCTGTTCCGGGGCCGCTGAGAACCCCCTGGGGGCCGTCAGGGGCCGGAAAGGCAGGCCCAGGTGAACTCAATCTAATAAAAGGGGCCCCCGTCGACCCTTTGGAGACCCCTGGACAGTGGAAAAATCGACCAATCGGCAAACCGATTGTGCCCCCGAAAGTTTCAGGGCTTGGGGAAAATCATTCTAAGAGGAGAAGATTCAACTCAAATATTTTGGCAGACCCGATTTAACACTACGAGCCTATTTAAATAGGGAGCCTGACCAAGGAGGTACCCGAACGGTCCCCCCTGGAAGATTAACCGTCGCCCGTATCGGACTTCTGAGCACAGCGTTGGACTCCTTGGGCCTTTTTACATCCTCCTGGCCTGTTCCGGGGCCGCTGAGAACCCCCTGGGGGCCGTCAGGGGCCGGAAAGGCAGGCCCAGGTGAACTCAATCTAATAAAAGGGGCCCCCGTCGACCCTTTGGAGACCCCTGGACAGTGGAAAAATCGACCAATCGGCAAACCGATTGTGCCCCCGAAAGTTTCAGGGCTTGGGGAAAATCATTCTAAGAGGAGAAGATTCAACTCAAATATTTTGGCAGACCCGATTTAACACTACGAGCCTATTTAAATAGGGAGCCTGACCAAGGAGGTACCCGAACGGTCCCCCCTGGAAGATTAACCGTCGCCCGTATCGGACTTCTGAGCACAGCGTTGGACTCCTTGGGCCTTTTTACATCCTCCTGGCCTGTTCCGGGGCCGCTGAGAACCCCCTGGGGGCCGTCAGGGGCCGGAAAGGCAGGCCCAGGTGAACTCAATCTAATAAAAGGGGCCCCCGTCGACCCTTTGGAGACCCCTGGACAGTGGAAAAATCGACCAATCGGCAAACCGATTGTGCCCCCGAAAGTTTCAGGGCTTGGGGAAAATCATTCTAAGAGGAGAAGATTCAACTCAAATATTTTGGCAGACCCGATTTAACACTACGAGCCTATTTAAATAGGGAGCCTGACCAAGGAGGTACCCGAACGGTCCCCCCTGGAAGATTAACCGTCGCCCGTATCGGACTTCTGAGCACAGCGTTGGACTCCTTGGGCCTTTTTACATCCTCCTGGCCTGTTCCGGGGCCGCTGAGAACCCCCTGGGGGCCGTCAGGGGCCGGAAAGGCAGGCCCAGGTGAACTCAATCTAATAAAAGGGGCCCCCGTCGACCCTTTGGAGACCCCTGGACAGTGGAAAAATCGACCAATCGGCAAACCGATTGTGCCCCCGAAAGTTTCAGGGCTTGGGGAAAATCATTCTAAGAGGAGAAGATTCAACTCAAATATTTTGGCAGACCCGATTTAACACTACGAGCCTATTTAAATAGGGAGCCTGACCAAGGAGGTACCCGAACGGTCCCCCCTGGAAGATTAACCGTCGCCCGTATCGGACTTCTGAGCACAGCGTTGGACTCCTTGGGCCTTTTTACATCCTCCTGGCCTGTTCCGGGGCCGCTGAGAACCCCCTGGGGGCCGTCAGGGGCCGGAAAGGCAGGCCCAGGTGAACTCAATCTAATAAAAGGGGCCCCCGTCGACCCTTTGGAGACCCCTGGACAGTGGAAAAATCGACCAATCGGCAAACCGATTGTGCCCCCGAAAGTTTCAGGGCTTGGGGAAAATCATTCTAAGAGGAGAAGATTCAACTCAAATATTTTGGCAGACCCGATTTAACACTACGAGCCTATTTAAATAGGGAGCCTGACCAAGGAGGTACCCGAACGGTCCCCCCTGGAAGATTAACCGTCGCCCGTATCGGACTTCTGAGCACAGCGTTGGACTCCTTGGGCCTTTTTACATCCTCCTGGCCTGTTCCGGGGCCGCTGAGAACCCCCTGGGGGCCGTCAGGGGCCGGAAAGGCAGGCCCAGGTGAACTCAATCTAATAAAAGGGGCCCCCGTCGACCCTTTGGAGACCCCTGGACAGTGGAAAAATCGACCAATCGGCAAACCGATTGTGCCCCCGAAAGTTTCAGGGCTTGGGGAAAATCATTCTAAGAGGAGAAGATTCAACTCAAATATTTTGGCAGACCCGATTTAACACTACGAGCCTATTTAAATAGGGAGCCTGACCAAGGAGGTACCCGAACGGTCCCCCCTGGAAGATTAACCGTCGCCCGTATCGGACTTCTGAGCACAGCGTTGGACTCCTTGGGCCTTTTTACATCCTCCTGGCCTGTTCCGGGGCCGCTGAGAACCCCCTGGGGGCCGTCAGGGGCCGGAAAGGCAGGCCCAGGTGAACTCAATCTAATAAAAGGGGCCCCCGTCGACCCTTTGGAGACCCCTGGACAGTGGAAAAATCGACCAATCGGCAAACCGATTGTGCCCCCGAAAGTTTCAGGGCTTGGGGAAAATCATTCTAAGAGGAGAAGATTCAACTCAAATATTTTGGCAGACCCGATTTAACACTACGAGCCTATTTAAATAGGGAGCCTGACCAAGGAGGTACCCGAACGGTCCCCCCTGGAAGATTAACCGTCGCCCGTATCGGACTTCTGAGCACAGCGTT
The DNA here is from genome assembly GCA_936440205.1 of Lepidonotus clava. Classification (NCBI taxonomy): domain Eukaryota; kingdom Metazoa; phylum Annelida; class Polychaeta; order Phyllodocida; family Polynoidae; genus Lepidonotus; species Lepidonotus clava. Next base: position 9,394 of record CAKZFK010000311.1, on the reverse strand, counting down.
GGACTCCTTGGGCCTTTTTACATCCTCCTGGCCTGTTCCGGGGCCGCTGAGAACCCCCTGGGGGCCGTCAGGGGCCGGAAAGGCAGGCCCAGGTGAACTCAATCTAATAAAAGGGGCCCCCGTCGACCCTTTGGAGACCCCTGGACAGTGGAAAAATCGACCAATCGGCAAACCGATTGTGCCCCCGAAAGTTTCAGGGCTTGGGGAAAATCATTCTAAGAGGAGAAGATTCAACTCAAATATTTTGGCAGACCCGATTTAACACTACGAGCCTATTTAAATAGGGAGCCTGACCAAGGAGGTACCCGAACGGTCCCCCCTGGAAGATTAACCGTCGCCCGTATCGGACTTCTGAGCACAGCGTTGGACTCCTTGGGCCTTTTTACATCCTCCTGGCCTGTTCCGGGGCCGCTGAGAACCCCCTGGGGGCCGTCAGGGGCCGGAAAGGCAGGCCCAGGTGAACTCAATCTAATAAAAGGGGCCCCCGTCGACCCTTTGGAGACCCCTGGACAGTGGAAAAATCGACCAATCGGCAAACCGATTGTGCCCCCGAAAGTTTCAGGGCTTGGGGAAAATCATTCTAAGAGGAGAAGATTCAACTCAAATATTTTGGCAGACCCGATTTAACACTACGAGCCTATTTAAATAGGGAGCCTGACCAAGGAGGTACCCGAACGGTCCCCCCTGGAAGATTAACCGTCGCCCGTATCGGACTTCTGAGCACAGCGTTGGACTCCTTGGGCCTTTTTACATCCTCCTGGCCTGTTCCGGGGCCGCTGAGAACCCCCTGGGGGCCGTCAGGGGCCGGAAAGGCAGGCCCAGGTGAACTCAATCTAATAAAAGGGGCCCCCGTCGACCCTTTGGAGACCCCTGGACAGTGGAAAAATCGACCAATCGGCAAACCGATTGTGCCCCCGAAAGTTTCAGGGCTTGGGGAAAATCATTCTAAGAGGAGAAGATTCAACTCAAATATTTTGGCAGACCCGATTTAACACTACGAGCCTATTTAAATAGGGAGCCTGACCAAGGAGGTACCCGAACGGTCCCCCCTGGAAGATTAACCGTCGCCCGTATCGGACTTCTGAGCACAGCGTTGGACTCCTTGGGCCTTTTTACATCCTCCTGGCCTGTTCCGGGGCCGCTGAGAACCCCCTGGGGGCCGTCAGGGGCCGGAAAGGCAGGCCCAGGTGAACTCAATCTAATAAAAGGGGCCCCCCTCGACCCTTTGGAGACCCCTGGACAGTGGAAAAATCGACCAATCGGCAAACCGATTGTGCCCCCGAAAGTTTCAGGGCTTGGGGAAAATCATTCTAAGAGGAGAAGATTCAACTCAAATATTTTGGCAGACCCGATTTAACACTACGAGCCTATTTAAATAGGGAGCCTGACCAAGGAGGTACCCGAACGGTCCCCCCTGGAAGATTAACCGTCGCCCGTATCGGACTTCTGAGCACAGCGTTGGACTCCTTGGGCCTTTTTACATCCTCCTGGCCTGTTCCGGGGCCGCTGAGAACCCCCTGGGGGCCGTCAGGGGCCGGAAAGGCAGGCCCAGGTGAACTCAATCTAATAAAAGGGGCCCCCGTCGACCCTTTGGAGACCCCTGGACAGTGGAAAAATCGACCAATCGGCAAACCGATTGTGCCCCCGAAAGTTTCAGGGCTTGGGGAAAATCATTCTAAGAGGAGAAGATTCAACTCAAATATTTTGGCAGACCCGATTTAACACTACGAGCCTATTTAAATAGGGAGCCTGACCAAGGAGGTACCCGAACGGTCCCCCCTGGAAGATTAACCGTCGCCCGTATCGGACTTCTGAGCACAGCGTTGGACTCCTTGGGCCTTTTTACATCCTCCTGGCCTGTTCCGGGGCCGCTGAGAACCCCCTGGGGGCCGTCAGGGGCCGGAAAGGCAGGCCCAGGTGAACTCAATCTAATAAAAGGGGCCCCCGTCGACCCTTTGGAGACCCCTGGACAGTGGAAAAATCGACCAATCGGCAAACCGATTGTGCCCCCGAAAGTTTCAGGGCTTGGGGAAAATCATTCTAAGAGGAGAAGATTCAACTCAAATATTTTGGCAGACCCGATTTAACACTACGAGCCTATTTAAATAGGGAGCCTGACCAAGGAGGTACCCGAACGGTCCCCCCTGGAAGATTAACCGTCGCCCGTATCGGACTTCTGAGCACAGCGTTGGACTCCTTGGGCCTTTTTACATCCTCCTGGCCTGTTCCGGGGCCGCTGAGAACCCCCTGGGGGCCGTCAGGGGCCGGAAAGGCAGGCCCAGGTGAACTCAATCTAATAAAAGGGGCCCCCGTCGACCCTTTGGAGACCCCTGGACAGTGGAAAAATCGACCAATCGGCAAACCGATTGTGCCCCCGAAAGTTTCAGGGCTTGGGGAAAATCATTCTAAGAGGAGAAGATTCAACTCAAATATTTTGGCAGACCCGATTTAACACTACGAGCCTATTTAAATAGGGAGCCTGACCAAGGAGGTACCCGAACGGTCCCCCCTGGAAGATTAACCGTCGCCCGTATCGGACTTCTGAGCACAGCGTTGGACTCCTTGGGCCTTTTTACATCCTCCTGGCCTGTTCCGGGGCCGCTGAGAACCCCCTGGGGGCCGTCAGGGGCCGGAAAGGCAGGCCCAGGTGAACTCAATCTAATAAAAGGGGCCCCCGTCGACCCTTTGGAGACCCCTGGACAGTGGAAAAATCGACCAATCGGCAAACCGATTGTGCCCCCGAAAGTTTCAGGGCTTGGGGAAAATCATTCTAAGAGGAGAAGATTCAACTCAAATATTTTGGCAGACCCGATTTAACACTACGAGCCTATTTAAATAGGGAGCCTGACCAAGGAGGTACCCGAACGGTCCCCCCTGGAAGATTAACCGTCGCCCGTATCGGACTTCTGAGCACAGCGTTGGACTCCTTGGGCCTTTTTACATCCTCCTGGCCTGTTCCGGGGCCGCTGAGAACCCCCTGGGGGCCGTCAGGGGCCGGAAAGGCAGGCCCAGGTGAACTCAATCTAATAAAAGGGGCCCCCGTCGACCCTTTGGAGACCCCTGGACAGTGGAAAAATCGACCAATCGGCAAACCGATTGTGCCCCCGAAAGTTTCAGGGCTTGGGGAAAATCATTCTAAGAGGAGAAGATTCAACTCAAATATTTTGGCAGACCCGATTTAACACTACGAGCCTATTTAAATAGGGAGCCTGACCAAGGAGGTACCCGAACGGTCCCCCCTGGAAGATTAACCGTCGCCCGTATCGGACTTCTGAGCACAGCGTTGGACTCCTTGGGCCTTTTTACATCCTCCTGGCCTGTTCCGGGGCCGCTGAGAACCCCCTGGGGGCCGTCAGGGGCCGGAAAGGCAGGCCCAGGTGAACTCAATCTAATAAAAGGGGCCCCCGTCGACCCTTTGGAGACCCCTGGACAGTGGAAAAATCGACCAATCGGCAAACCGATTGTGCCCCCGAAAGTTTCAGGGCTTGGGGAAAATCATTCTAAGAGGAGAAGATTCAACTCAAATATTTTGGCAGACCCGATTTAACACTACGAGCCTATTTAAATAGGGAGCCTGACCAAGGAGGTACCCGAACGGTCCCCCCTGGAAGATTAACCGTCGCCCGTATCGGACTTCTGAGCACAGCGTTGGACTCCTTGGGCCTTTTTACATCCTCCTGGCCTGTTCCGGGGCCGCTGAGAACCCCCTGGGGGCCGTCAGGGGCCGGAAAGGCAGGCCCAGGTGAACTCAATCTAATAAAAGGGGCCCCCGTCGACCCTTTGGAGACCCCTGGACAGTGGAAAAATCGACCAATCGGCAAACCGATTGTGCCCCCGAAAGTTTCAGGGCTTGGGGAAAATCATTCTAAGAGGAGAAGATTCAACTCAAATATTTTGGCAGACCCGATTTAACACTACGAGCCTATTTAAATAGGGAGCCTGACCAAGGAGGTACCCGAACGGTCCCCCCTGGAAGATTAACCGTCGCCCGTATCGGACTTCTGAGCACAGCGTTGGACTCCTTGGGCCTTTTTACATCCTCCTGGCCTGTTCCGGGGCCGCTGAGAACCCCCTGGGGGCCGTCAGGGGCCGGAAAGGCAGGCCCAGGTGAACTCAATCTAATAAAAGGGGCCCCCGTCGACCCTTTGGAGACCCCTGGACAGTGGAAAAATCGACCAATCGGCAAACCGATTGTGCCCCCGAAAGTTTCAGGGCTTGGGGAAAATCATTCTAAGAGGAGAAGATTCAACTCAAATATTTTGGCAGACCCGATTTAACACTACGAGCCTATTTAAATAGGGAGCCTGACCAAGGAGGTACCCGAACGGTCCCCCCTGGAAGATTAACCGTCGCCCGTATCGGACTTCTGAGCACAGCGTTGGACTCCTTGGGCCTTTTTACATCCTCCTGGCCTGTTCCGGGGCCGCTGAGAACCCCCTGGGGGCCGTCAGGGGCCGGAAAGGCAGGCCCAGGTGAACTCAATCTAATAAAAGGGGCCCCCGTCGACCCTTTGGAGACCCCTGGACAGTGGAAAAATCGACCAATCGGCAAACCGATTGTGCCCCCGAAAGTTTCAGGGCTTGGGGAAAATCATTCTAAGAGGAGAAGATTCAACTCAAATATTTTGGCAGACCCGATTTAACACTACGAGCCTATTTAAATAGGGAGCCTGACCAAGGAGGTACCCGAACGGTCCCCCCTGGAAGATTAACCGTCGCCCGTATCGGACTTCTGAGCACAGCGTTGGACTCCTTGGGCCTTTTTACATCCTCCTGGCCTGTTCCGGGGCCGCTGAGAACCCCCTGGGGGCCGTCAGGGGCCGGAAAGGCAGGCCCAGGTGAACTCAATCTAATAAAAGGGGCCCCCGTCGACCCTTTGGAGACCCCTGGACAGTGGAAAAATCGACCAATCGGCAAACCGATTGTGCCCCCGAAAGTTTCAGGGCTTGGGGAAAATCATTCTAAGAGGAGAAGATTCAACTCAAATATTTTGGCAGACCCGATTTAACACTACGAGCCTATTTAAATAGGGAGCCTGACCAAGGAGGTACCCGAACGGTCCCCCCTGGAAGATTAACCGTCGCCCGTATCGGACTTCTGAGCACAGCGTTGGACTCCTTGGGCCTTTTTACATCCTCCTGGCCTGTTCCGGGGCCGCTGAGAACCCCCTGGGGGCCGTCAGGGGCCGGAAAGGCAGGCCCAGGTGAACTCAATCTAATAAAAGGGGCCCCCGTCGACCCTTTGGAGACCCCTGGACAGTGGAAAAATCGACCAATCGGCAAACCGATTGTGCCCCCGAAAGTTTCAGGGCTTGGGGAAAATCATTCTAAGAGGAGAAGATTCAACACAAATATTTTGGCAGACCCGATTTAACACTACGAGCCTATTTAAATAGGGAGCCTGACCAAGGAGGTACCCGAACGGTCCCCCCTGGAAGATTAACCGTCGCCCGTATCGGACTTCTGAGCACAGCGTTGGACTCCTTGGGCCTTTTTACATCCTCCTGGCCTGTTCCGGGGCCGCTGAGAACCCCCTGGGGGCCGTCAGGGGCCGGAAAGGCAGGCCCAGGTGAACTCAATCTAATAAAAGGGGCCCCCGTCGACCCTTTGGAGACCCCTGGACAGTGGAAAAATCGACCAATCGGCAAACCGATTGTGCCCCCCGAAAGTTTCAGGGCTTGGGGAAAATCATTCTAAGAGGAGAAGATTCAACTCAAATATTTTGGCAGACCCGATTTAACACTACGAGCCTATTTAAATAGGGAGCCTGACCAAGGAGGTACCCGAACGGTCCCCCCCTGGAAGATTAACCGTCGCCCGTATCGGACTTCTGAGCACAGCGTTGGACTCCTTGGGCCTTTTTACATCCTCCTGGCCTGTTCCGGGGCCGCTGAGAACCCCCTGGGGGCCGTCAGGGGCCGGAAAGGCAGGCCCAGGTGAACTCAATCTAATAAAAGGGGCCCCCGTCGACCCTTTGGAGACCCCTGGACAGTGGAAAATTCGACCAATCGGCAAACCGATTGTGCCCCCGAAAGTTTCAGGGCTTGGGGAAAATCATTCTAAGAGGAGAAGATTCAACTCAAATATTTTGGCAGACCCGATTTAACACTACGAGCCTATTTAAATAGGGAGCCTGACCAAGGAGGTACCCGAACGGTCCCCCCTGGAAGATTAACCGTCGCCCGTATCGGACTTCTGAGCACAGCGTTGGACTCCTTGGGCCTTTTTACATCCTCCTGGCCTGTTCCGGGGCCGCTGAGAACCCCCTGGGGGCCGTCAGGGGCCGGAAAGGCAGGCCCAGGTGAACTCAATCTAATAAAAGGGGCCCCCGTCGACCCTTTGGAGACCCCTGGACAGTGGAAAAATCGACCAATCGGCAAACCGATTGTGCCCCCCGAAAGTTTCAGGGCTTGGGGAAAATCATTCTAAGAGGAGAAGATTCAACTCAAATATTTTGGCAGACCCGATTTAACACTACGAGCCTATTTAAATAGGGAGCCTGACCAAGGAGGTACCCGAACGGTCCCCCCTGGAAGATTAACCGTCGCCCGTATCGGACTTCTGAGCACAGCGTTGGACTCCTTGGGCCTTTTTACATCCTCCTGGCCTGTTCCGGGGCCGCTGAGAACCCCCTGGGGGCCGTCAGGGGCCGGAAAGGCAGGCCCAGGTGAACTCAATCTAATAAAAGGGGCCCCCGTCGACCCTTTGGAGACCCCTGGACAGTGGAAAAATCGACCAATCGGCAAACCGATTGTGCCCCCGAAAGTTTCAGGGCTTGGGGAAAATCATTCTAAGAGGAGAAGATTCAACTCAAATATTTTGGCAGACCCGATTTAACACTACGAGCCTATTTAAATAGGGAGCCTGACCAAGGAGGTACCCGAACGGTCCCCCCCTGGAAGATTAACCGTCGCCCGTATCGGACTTCTGAGCACAGCGTTGGACTCCTTGGGCCTTTTTACATCCTCCTGGCCTGTTCCGGGGCCGCTGAGAACCCCCTGGGGGCCGTCAGGGGCCGGAAAGGCAGGCCCAGGTGAACTCAATCTAATAAAAGGGGCCCCCGTCGACCCTTTGGAGACCCCTGGACAGTGGAAAAATCGACCAATCGGCAAACCGATTGTGCCCCCGAAAGTTTCAGGGCTTGGGGAAAATCATTCTAAGAGGAGAAGATTCAACTCAAATATTTTGGCAGACCCGATTTAACACTACGAGCCTATTTAAATAGGGAGCCTGACCAAGGAGGTACCCGAACGGTCCCCCCTGGAAGATTAACCGTCGCCCGTATCGGACTTCTGAGCACAGCGTTGGACTCCTTGGGCCTTTTTACATCCTCCTGGCCTGTTCCGGGGCCGCTGAGAACCCCCTGGGGGCCGTCAGGGGCCGGAAAGGCAGGCCCAGGTGAACTCAATCTAATAAAAGGGGCCCCCGTCGACCCTTTGGAGACCCCTGGACAGTGGAAAAATCGACCAATCGGCAAACCGATTGTGCCCCCGAAAGTTTCAGGGCTTGGGGAAAATCATTCTAAGAGGAGAAGATTCAACTCAAATATTTTGGCAGACCCGATTTAACACTACGAGCCTATTTAAATAGGGAGCCTGACCAAGGAGGTACCCGAACGGTCCCCCCTGGAAGATTAACCGTCGCCCGTATCGGACTTCTGAGCACAGCGTTGGACTCCTTGGGCCTTTTTACATCCTCCTGGCCTGTTCCGGGGCCGCTGAGAACCCCCTGGGGGCCGTCAGGGGCCGGAAAGGCAGGCCCAGGTGAACTCAATCTAATAAAAGGGGCCCCCGTCGACCCTTTGGAGACCCCTGGACAGTGGAAAAATCGACCAATCGGCAAACCGATTGTGCCCCCGAAAGTTTCAGGGCTAGGGGAAAATCATTCTAAGAGGAGAAGATTCAACTCAAATATTTTGGCAGACCCGATTTAACACTACGAGCCTATTTAAATAGGGAGCCTGACCAAGGGAGGTACCCGAACGGTCCCCCCTGGAAGATTAACCGTCGCCCGTATCGGACTTCTGAGCACAGCGTTGGACTCCTTGGGCCTTTTTACATCCTCCTGGCCTGTTCCGGGGCCGCTGAGAACCCCCTGGGGGCCGTCAGGGGCCGGAAAGGCAGGCCCAGGTGAACTCAATCTAATAAAAGGGGCCCCCGTCGACCCTTTGGAGACCCCTGGACAGTGGAAAAATCGACCAATCGGCAAACCGATTGTGCCCCCGAAAGTTTCAGGGCTTGGGGAAAATCATTCTAAGAGGAGAAGATTCAACTCAAATATTTTGGCAGACCCGATTTAACACTACGAGCCTATTTAAATAGGGAGCCTGACCAAGGAGGTACCCGAACGGTCCCCCCTGGAAGATTAACCGTCGCCCGTATCGGACTTCTGAGCACAGCGTTGGACTCCTTGGGCCTTTTTACATCCTCCTGGCCTGTTCCGGGGCCGCTGAGAACCCCCTGGGGGCCGTCAGGGGCCGGAAAGGCAGGCCCAGGTGAACTCAATCTAATAAAAGGGGCCCCCGTCGACCCTTTGGAGACCCCTGGACAGTGGAAAAATCGACCAATCGGCAAACCGATTGTGCCCCCGAAAGTTTCAGGGCTTGGGGAAAATCATTCTAAGAGGAGAAGATTCAACTCAAATATTTTGGCAGACCCGATTTAACACTACGAGCCTATTTAAATAGGGAGCCTGACCAAGGAGGTACCCGAACGGTCCCCCCTGGAAGATTAACCGTCGCCCGTATCGGACTTCTGAGCACAGCGTTGGACTCCTTGGGCCTTTTTACATCCTCCTGGCCTGTTCCGGGGCCGCTGAGAACCCCCTGGGGGCCGTCAGGGGCCGGAAAGGCAGGCCCAGGTGAACTCAATCTAATAAAAGGGGCCCCCGTCGACCCTTTGGAGACCCCTGGACAGTGGAAAAAATCGACCAATCGGCAAACCGATTGTGCCCCCGAAAGTTTCAGGGCTTGGGGAAAATCATTCTAAGAGGAGAAGATTCAACTCAAATATTTTGGCAGACCCGATTTAACACTACGAGCCTATTTAAATAGGGAGCCTGACCAAGGAGGTACCCGAACGGTCCCCCCTGGAAGATTAACCGTCGCCCGTATCGGACTTCTGAGCACAGCGTTGGACTCCTTGGGCCTTTTTACATCCTCCTGGCCTGTTCCGGGGCCGCTGAGAACCCCCTGGGGGCCGTCAGGGGCCGGAAAGGCAGGCCCAGGTGAACTCAATCTAATAAAAGGGGCCCCCGTCGACCCTTTGGAGACCCCTGGACAGTGGAAAAATCGACCAATCGGCAAACCGATTGTGCCCCCGAAAGTTTCAGGGCTTGGGGAAAATCATTCTAAGAGGAGAAGATTCAACTCAAATATTTTGGCAGACCCGATTTAAC